>JAPDSC010089837.1:0-19351 GCA_026290005.1 Latrodectus geometricus | reverse complement strand
AATATAAAACTATATGGTCTCTTATCTTGGAAATAATGTTAGATAATAATGAATGAAAATTGAAGATTTCCTGACCTATGATTAATATAAAACTGTATAGAAACTTTTTCAAGAAAAGTGGTCCAAAATTTTAATTGTAATTGTATGTTTTTCATATTTTGGTTGCTGGCTTTCTTATACTATTTTCAAAACAAATAATTCTTTTAGTTCGTTCACAAAACATCTAAAATATAACAATAAATTATTCTGCTTTCAGTTATTTTCTTTAATAAAGATAATGATTTACTATTATGGATTTGCTATCTAGAGGATTTTATTAGAATCTGCTAGGATTCAGACTAAAGAAACCCCGTCCCCGTCAACGCTGCTTCATTTTTAATATAAATGCTAAACAACATATAGCTGATCTTTCTAAATTGTAGCAAATAAAAGTTCCCTTGAACAATAATTTGTATAATTTAATGGGATTCACACACACACACATACATTGTTATTTTTAGAATTAATTTCTTACTATTTACTTTTTGGTTTTTATTGAGCTAGAAATTTATTACTTCTCTTACTTTTAAGTCTAAAGTATTTAGTATTTACTTATTTTAAAAATGTTTCAATCAGTAAATTATTATATTTTCTTCACATGTTGGTGACTTTTGATAATATAACGTGTGGCTCTTCACATGTGAAGACACTTTCTTTTTCCATTGAATTCAAATATGAATATCTGTATTTTCTCTAAATTTATTGCTAATGCATAAAAATTTTTGTCAAATTTAGTAAAATATTAAATATTTACTATTAAATAATTTGAACTAATGTGATTTTAGTAAGAGTTTGTATATGTTTTGATATTAAATGTGAAAGGAATCGAAAATTTCAATGTTTGATTATTAATTCATAGCTAGTGCCAGTAGAGAATGTCAAAGCAACTATAACTATTTCGAATTTTACAATCAATTTTCTGTTGAAAAATGCTCCTTTTAGCACGCGAGCAGTTGTCCTATAAATAATCCTTCCACTATTAACATTCAAACACAACTGTCATCATGATTTTGATAAGTATCTGATAACAGTTATTTTATATTCTTCCACATTTAGCTGTTAATGCATAATTTTTTTTCAGACAACAGTAGTTGTTCCAAGAATCCCTTGCATTCCAGTAATCAATAACCCAGCACAACAGTCGTTATGACATTGCTAATTATCTAAAAGTATACTATTTGAATCTCCTAAAGCATTTAATATTTTATTGTCCACAGCTTTATTAACATCCAGTCAATATCCTTGCAGATCAAAGAGAAATTCCTTAGCATTACCCAATTTCTCAGCGTGATTAGAAGTATTAATTGCACACATGTACAAATCCTTTTGGGATTTGTACTTGGAGGAGTGAAAGCAGAAAGCTATATTTTAAGTGTAAAGGTATATTTTAAGTAGTGAAAGCAGAAAGGTATATTTTAAGGAGTGAAAGCAGAAAGGTATATTTTAAGGAGTGAAAGCAGAAAGGTATCTTTGTGAGTTCATGCTTGGAGGAGTTAAAGCAGGAAGGTATATTTTCAATTAAGGTGTGAGCCATTGCTTCATGAGACTACAAAAAATATTGTATCAAGGTCACCGGGAAGTATTCATGACAGTACTATTCTAAATAATAATATGATTACTGAAGTAATGCAGTATTTTATGTACAGCAAGTTCCATCTCTTGGATGACAGTTGCTATCCCTGCCAAATACATTTACTTACTTCTATAATCAGTTCACAATGTAAGAAGAAAGGTGAGTTTTACATTCACATATTCTCAAGAAATAATTTCTACAAGTTTTTCAAGAATCTTAATAAATGCTTCCATGATGTATCAGAAGTAACATAAAGTATATATTAGGTTGGAGAAAAAGTAATCCATTATTTTTTCGGTAGACATCTGTAGTGATCGATATCTCGTGAGGTATCTATCAAACAATTTCAGATTTATGCTCGTTGGAAAGGTGACATTTGACACTAAAATATCCTCTTGCGGTTTTTTGTTTGATTAATTCAGTTACGAGTACAAGGGTTTAAAAATGGAAGACAACAAACAGAAAATTCGATACATTTTCGTTCTTCTCTTGTAATGGGCGAAAAAGATAGCCGGGTGGCTAAAATTTTGAAAGGTGTTTATCGTCCTATATAAGACTGTAACAACCAGTTACGTACAATTTTTGTTTCGTCGATTCCGTTCGGGTATTTTTGATGTTAGAGATGCACCTCGCATGTGGATACAGCATCGTCGAAAATGTCTATAAAATATCAAAAATGATCGAAGTTAACCGCGTGTCAGCCGTCGTAACGCGCAAGACCTAAAAATCTACATGAAAACTGTTTTAAACCTTTTTATAAAGAGAAATCCAAAAGAAGTTACATAAAGTTCACGTAAAAATAATGGATTTCTTTTTCTCCAACCTAATATATATTGGTTTTAATGCTAAGTACCTATAATTATGCATAATACTTTTTAATTGTATTAATGAATAATAAATGATGTTTTCAAAAAATATTGTAGAAAACTAGGCTTGATTATGAAACAGTAAAAACAAATTAAAAATATTTCCCTTAAGTAGCAATATTTTGTCAAATTCATTTAAATTTGAAAGATAAGAGAATCAGTATCAACTATTAATTCACACAATTAACACACACGTAGATTTTAATACATTTTCATAATTGTATAGTTAGTATGAATATTTTTGACTATATTTGATATAAATAAGAAATTCTTTTTTAGCAGAATTATTCTGATACGTAAATTTTATCTGCATGTCATCATATTAATTTTAGTTTCATGTTATAGAATATCGCAATGTAACCATTTTTATTAACTTTTTAATATTCATAAAACAATTTATAAGTTTAGAGCAATGGAAAAAAATATTTTAAAACATGAGCATTACAATCTATGTCACCATTTGGAAATTTCCTTGTCACATTGATGACTTAGAGATTGAAATTTGGTCAACAACCATAATTTATGTAAATTGATTCTTTCTAGATGATAGCAAACATTTGAAAAATTGAGAAAAATGTAGCAGTAGTTTTAGAGGAGCAACCTCAATAGAACTTAATAAAATAAATAAAATTATCTCTATTTCTGAGATTTTATCACGATACCTATGTATAATGATATACTCTGGTTTCTAATACAGCAAAATTTTCATATTAACCACAAATTTAGAAACGGAAATTAAAATTATAAACCTGAAACATATATCTAAATCATTTGGGAATCTGTATCAGTGCACATTGTATCAAGTGCAGTACACATTAAATTTTTTAGAGTTCCTTCCGTTGATGAAAGTGTTATGAACTACTCATGAGAGCCAGTTTAATTAACGTAAAATGAAAGAAGTTTATAAAAATTGGCATCTCAACATAAAATTTCAATAAACTATGTTTTCATTGTTTGGTAAAAGACTAGTTAACAGTACGGGTTTTGCGCGATTTCCATGTTTTGCTGAAAATTGGGAAGTAGTATGATTCTTTTTGCAATCAAACAAAAATTATTCCTTTTAATTTAAATTTAGGGCACAGTAGAAATATAAAATTGGAAATAAAATAAAATTATAAATGTATAATTCGTGCCAAACACGTACAGTTAAACAGACTTTTACTCAATCCTATACCATAGAAACATAATAATTTTATTTTAACAACATGTTTTCTGGGTTTTTTTCATATATTTGAATGTGTAAGTACATTCATTTTATGAGCACATTCCTAAACATCATATGGCAATACATTTTTATGGTTTTATTTTTTGTATAAATGCTCCAAGTATTTCTCGTTTATTTAAAAATTGAAGCAAATTACATACGCACGCGTTGTTCCTTTTATATTAAATTTTAATACGCTTAGAATTCTCAAAATAAAATAATATCTCTTTTTCTGCCAACTTCTGAAAAACAAAAACTTTTAAACATTCCATGCATAATAATATTTAAAAATGTCTGTATATTTTTTAATATTATATCTGGTATGTGTTTATGAGCTACATTTTCTTACAAATATCACTGAAAACATGTTTTTAGAAACAAGATGGAGATATTATATTTGAATTCCTTTTGTAACTACACAGAAATAAAATGGATCTACATTTAATACAACAGCATCTATTTCAGACGCTGTTTTAAATCCTTCTTTAAAATTTGTTTTTAATATCGAATTTTACTACACTATTAATATTAATTTAAAAAAAATAAAAACTATACTTGATCATAGATATATGTAACCAGAAAAAACTATAACTGCTAGTTTATGTGAATAATTACGTTTTGCATGATACTTTAAAAATTTCAGAATATAAATTCTTATAAATATTCGATACTGTTAGAAGTATTTTACTGCTATTTTCAGGAAATACCTAGTTTGGGATGCAAATTTTCCATCTTTAAAAATGTATCGAAAATGAGTTTATTTTAACGATATATGCATGTTTCAGCTAATATCATAAACGTGCGAATCATACAAAACTACTTCTAGTAATTTTTCCCGTCGGATTATATTTTTCCCCAAAAATCCCTTTAACACACTTCCGCGTAGCAGATGAACACCCATTTTCATTTTTTATAAGCATAAAAAAGCCACATGTGATGCATCATTTATGTACCAGGTGGCGCGTTGAAGAGTCAAAGCAGGAAAAAAGGAGTAACAGAAAAATTGGTGATTCGCCTAAGCATGACCAACAAGATCGACGCATACTGGAACGAGTGCCATCAGAAATATTAATAAATCAGAGTAATGATATTTTAATGCCATTTTGCAGCCTTTTGCAGAAAGGATTCCTATGCATTTCCAACTAGCACGTTTTATAACGCGTAGCTCTCTTTTAAATTGTGATCGTGTGAGCCGTGCGTTCTTCTATAAAGCAAGTTCAAATATTTTCCTGACATTTATTATTAAAATTGTACTTCCACATAATTTTGGAAATATTAATAAAAGATATATTTTTATTTATTTTTTCTGTAAATGCGTGTATTTGATGCAATAAAACAGAAAAACCAATTCGAAGCATTCAAAATCTAACGAATTTTCTTTTAAAATTTTAAGGATTTAAAAGAAATGTTTGAACAGTTTTAAGATTTCCTTATTCACTTACGCTGAAGTCTAAACGAATGATTTTTTTTATATATTTAGCATCTAAAATTTTGTGTAAGCAAAAGTAAAAATACAGTTTAATACAGAATAGTTTTCTCAGTAAAAACACGATTTTGAGAATTTTTCAGTAAAAATACGATTAGAGAATTTAGTAAGTTCCAGAATATAATAGTATTAATTTTTTTCTAGATAGTCGTTTCAGTACCGTATAATTAAGTTTGACCAAAAAAATTAAGGACATCTGGCGTACGTAATGACAAGCTATCAGCTTAATAACTAATGATTAGTGCTCATAACTTCGTTTAAACAGTTTGCGTATTTGCTAAGGTTTGCATATATAAAGTGATGTTGAATCTAATTTTTAAAAATGTAGAACCCGATCAACTAGCCCTAACTAGTGAACAAAAAGTAACACTAGAACAACGAACAGATAAAAGAAATTTTCCAAAGTTTTATATCATTTCAGTTTTGGATTTTGTATTTAAGTATCAATAAAAAATTAATAAAATAAAAATAAATATTATTTTCTTGATAATTATGTTATGATTTATTGATATTTTTCTTAAATATAGACGGTGTCCTTTAAAATTTCGGAGTTTGATTCTGACTTGGCCATATTTTAGCATTCAAAATAACTGTTTAATGAAACAATCTAATTCTATTGATGCTTCATGAAAGGTTTATTGCTATTCTCCTATATGGTCGACGCAATTATACCACATCAATGAAACCATTGATTTTAATGAAATCCCATACAAGAAATTAACGTTTATGTATATCCTCCGTATCCAGTCCAGGGCAATCCAAGATGTTCTGAGGTTTTTCTCCTGTTCTTACTGTTATTAAGAGTAAAGATTAAACCACTTACTCCACCCAGAATATGTGAGAAGTTCTAAGTCCTCTCTGACAAGTCGTGACAATATGTATTAGTTATCTGTCTCAAAGGAATGATAGCGAAAGCTCTAGTCTTTTGCTTTAAAACAATTGTGAGGTGGAGGTATTGACCATTTTTTTTTATTTTAGGCCTTTTGCCTCACGAATAACTCTAAATATGTGAGCTCTGAGGTGGGAGGGACAGGATGGTCTAGTCCTTCCTTTACAAGTTTTGAAAACTTCATTTCCATAGATATTGCCATGGGATAAGAACCGTTGAAAGTGCACTTTGGCGGGAAATGTTTGTCCCTTATAGGAGTCAACTTAGTTAATGTGTTCAATTACTGTGACAAATAAATACGAAACATTATGTTCATATGCATCTTACAGTGTCACAGGCCATTTTCATTAGTCATTATTGCTCTGGTATAACGTAATTACGGGAATATTATTAGAAACATCAAAAATAGTTTCCTAAATAATATTATGTATAATAACTAGCAATTTTATTCTTTAACAATTAAGTGTAAAAATTAAAATGCATTTCTGACGTTATCTGCTTTATATTTCAGAGTCATTAAAAATTATGAGGACATCCAAACATTTTACATTTTACTGTCTTTTAAATAGCTCTAGAAATACCGAATGTGCAACTGTGAAAAAGATTCACTTTTTTATTTTAATTAGCATTGTCTATACCAAATATCGCTTAAAAGTATTTTATGTTTAAGGCTCAGTAAATTGACTTAAGTTAGAAATTTATAAATAGTAAGCCGTACTGAACTATGTCAAGGAAAAAACTGGAAAATTTCCAAGCACGCACACTGACAGATGTGCATGCAAAAAGCAGAATCGCAGTATCTACTACCGTTTTCTAATAGTGGCAGAGATCGGAATCCAGAAGCTTTCGCTCTTAAAAGCTGCATCCTACCTCTAGGACACGTTGAGTTCTTTACTCTTTTAATTAGTTTAATCATTTAATTAGTTTTAATCCTTCTCTTTTAATTCTCTCATATCCTTGAAATAGAAGGTTCAAACACTGCCATGTTAAAAGGACCACTACTAGTTCAAAATTTATAACATTTAACCTTCTACTGGTAGAAGTTTTCTTGGTTTTTGTCAACTGTCATTTTATGCACAGGAGGGCTAATTAGACCGGGAAGACGGTTTGAAGTGGATTACGAATCACTAAAAATATCCAGACCCAAGGTGGGATTCGACTCCATGAACTGTTGAGCCGAAGACGAGAAAGCTAACCATGTGGCTACCAGCTCGGCTCTTCTGCCAGAGGTTTGTTGCTGTTAAAAAAAAAAAAATAACTGCTTCGCAGATTTGATGGGCAGAAATAAACAATCTTATTTGCCACATCATACCGTAACATCAGTACATATATGTTTCATTTAATACTGATAAACAATTGTTGAATTATTTTTTAAACGAA
Organism: Latrodectus geometricus; assembly: GCA_026290005.1. Lineage (NCBI taxonomy): Eukaryota > Metazoa > Arthropoda > Arachnida > Araneae > Theridiidae > Latrodectus > Latrodectus geometricus. The sequence continues at coordinate 11,914 of JAPDSC010089837.1, read as the reverse complement.
TCCAATATTAAATTTCCAATGTAGGATAAAAAATAACAGGAATTCGCAATAAAAACAATGAAATGAAATTTTTGGGTAGGTATCAAAATAGAATCAGAAAAGTGTTATGTCACACGGTCTTTAAATTAACTATTTACTTCTCATGACAAAGTCATGTGACAGCCTAATTTTCCAAAAGTTCCCAACAACATTTTGTACTAGTTTCTGCTTCCGTATTCTTGTATCATCGCCAAACAGCATCGGACATTTCATTTTTTTATTGTAGTCGTTTTTCTGTCTGGTACATTGTAGCTGTTTCCATCGATTGCTATTAACCCATATTCTTGGCGTATTTTCATTAAAAAAAAGTTGGAGAGATCTTCTAAACATGTGTATGTTGACGCTATTAAATAGAGGGAAAAAAATTTTACTTTTTCGCAAACCATTCCCTAAATAGGGATGTCTCCCGTCGCAAAAGTCATTTAGATGTTATCATTTTCTGTTTTGAAACCGAATTGAGAAAAAGTAATAATTTTGTCTGAAATTTTAGTTCTGAAAATATTTTCTGTGTAAATTTTTCAGCCTTAGAATCAAAAACCCATTTGGCGATTATATTGGCTATGAATTTTCTAGACATACTATTTTATTTTTATTGGCATTAATTAATTGAGGATCTAAAAATAAATGGGTTTTGTAATGAAATATACAAGTTTGGTTATAAATATGTTTTTTATTATTATAATTGCTTTGAATATTAAATAAAGTAAAAGTTATAAAACATTTTTATGTATTTAAATTCCAAAAGTTTTTTTTCGTAACTTAACATGAGTTTTACTATTGTTACTAATTTATACCAAAATAGTTTAATAAATATGACAACAACTTTGTGATTCTGTTATATAAAAATAATTATGTTGTGTAGTAAATGAGTCTTTTTTAAATTAAAATGTAGCAGGTTCAGTTTTAATGTATTCGAAGAGACTCATGCTGGTAAAACTATAAATAACAAATATTACAGTTACATACGGAGTTCAAGGGCATTAGCTGTCATAGTTTCATAAGGTCTTGGACCTCTCTGCAGGTTCCACTGCAGATCAGTAGAGGGCGCTCTTGGATGTTAGGAGAGGGGTGTTACAAATAAAATATAATTTTGTTTTTTAATTTTCCATTTGAAATATGTGCATAAGGGATAGAGAGAAGCTACATTAGAAAGAACAATTTAATGCCATAAAATGAGGCCAAGGTGACCTGGTTGGTTAGGGCATCGTTCTCGTAACCAAACGGTGGTGAGTTCGAATCTCGGCTTAGCCAAAGATCCGTCGTTGTCACTAATGGCGACTGGGGCACATTAAATCCATCGGGTCGCAATGTCCTCCATTTTCCTATTCCAAATTAATACCTCTGGGGGTGGTTGGAGCCCTCCTTTGGGTCTTCACTGGTTTGAATCTCTAAATTGGAAGATTCAGGTAGTGCTGCCATCTATGATCCAAAAGTCTTTCTTCCGCCTTTTTATGAGGGTGCTCTATTAAAAAAAAAAAACGGAAGACGCTCCTTCTCTGACTTCATTCGCCTAGTCTCTCTGACGGGCGGGCTTGGCGTTGCCAAGTGTCATTAACAACAATACCATAAAGTTGTCAATTAGAAAAACTTATTTTAATATTATAACTCCTTCAGAGTTTAGTATCTGTTCCTGCAACAATATATAATAATTATTTTTTTAATCTTAACAACAATTGTATATGAGAAATGTTTCCCCTAAATATAATTGTTGTTAAGATTTACATATAGTAGAAACATTTTTCAACTTAGGCGAAATCCACTGAACTTTGCGCAAAAAATATGCAATACTTCGTAAAACAACCAATTTTATTGTGGAATCTAGTTTCATTGATCCAACAATACTGATATTATTACGACGGCGACATTGTAACTATATTGAAAGCTTGTGTCAAAAACAATTATTAATATTTGGTGCAGTTTAACCAAACTTCTCTCCAAAACGAAATTTTCTGGACTCAAAATTGAATCCACTGAAGTCTATATGCGATGCACGGTAAAAGTGATAAGAGAAGTTGTTGACACCCACAATTTCTGTGATTCTATGAGAATGAGATCTTCAGTAACCTTTTTGAAGATCTCGTTGTTTGATTGTGTGTCCTAATCAAGCAATTGGTTACGACACACAACCAAGAATGATTACGTACCATGCTTGATTATGTGTCATAATGAAACACGATTACAAGCCATGCATGATAAACTGAATATGTTTTATAAAGTTATGAGAGCGATAATTTTATTTTTGACACGGTGAGTTCTCAAAATGCACTATACATGAAATTAAAACCTTAAAGAATATATTTACTATTTTCTGTAGTTTTGACAAATTTTCTTCCAAAATGAAATTTTGAATTATCTCGAGTCAAAATTGAATCCACTGAAGTCTTAATGCTATCCATGGTAAAAATTATGAGAAAAGTTGTTGACACCAACACAGTTTCTATGATTCTATGAGAATGAAATCTTATGTAAACTTTTTGAAGATCTTGTTGCTTGCTTTTGTGTCATAATCAACAAATTGATTATGACACATTATCAAGAATGATTACATGTTATGCTTGGTTATGTGTCATAATGAAACATGATTATGTGCCATGGATGATAAACTGAAAATATTTTATAAAATTCTGAGAATTTTGCTTTTGACACGGTGTGTTCTTAAAAACCTCTACATATTAAATGGAGAGTATAAGCACTTTTATGATAATGTGTAATAAATCGAGTCATTATTTATTTGCATAATAATTTTAAAAATAAGTCTTGAATATAAATAATACATAATAATGTAAAAGAATATTATTTATGTTTCTTCGAAGTCGACACGACACGTGTGTGCACGCAGATGTTTCCTTTTTAATGATTCGCCCACGATTGCGTATTCTCAGTTTATGGTATTTTTGAACATTTTACGTACGTTTTCAGTAAACACACATATTGATAAACCTTTTAAGGAAATTTAAAAAAGAATAATTCTCTATATATAGTATAGGAAAATATAAATGAAATAAAAGCGAACACAAATCCAACATATGTGTATAAATTCGATCTGAATGGATATTTGAATAATTCAGAAAACTCAGTTCGTGTATTGAGAACATTAAAAAACATTAGACATGAATACATTTTTTATGTTTTTAAAAAGAAATGAAATAAAATTATTCGCTGGCGCGTAAAAAATATTTAGTTTTCTTCAGTATTATCTACAAGAAAATACTTTGGACCCATGCCAAATGAAAAGGAAGTTTTAATATTCCTGTTTCTTAAGTAACTGAAGCATTCTCTCAAAACCAAATAAAAAGATGTTGATAACAGAAGGTTTTTTTTTTTTTTTTTAGATTTTTTAAAGACATTTTTTACTTTTCTTTTTTTTATTCCGAATCATTCTGGTTTGATAGAGTAAGTTATTAAACTAAATGGAGTAAAAACTTCCTCGCGTAAAGAAAAAGAACGTATAACTCTGACAACCACTGACAAAACAGCCATTATCCTGCCTGCTCGTTTAAGCGTACCTCTTCTTGATAAAAAGAAAAGAATAAAAAAAAAAAAAAAGATAACGATTACATAAGAATAATAGAACCTTTGTAATCGATAAAAACTACTTCAATTCAGTCTCTGAGCAAGTGATTTCGTGTTTCTTCTCGGAAATCGATTCACGATGAATAATATAAATCGTTATCGAGAATAATTTTTCATTTCCTTCTTTAAAAATTGACGTTTCAGCGAATTATGTATTGCCAACATGTAAATATGACTTCTAAGTAATGGTTTTTATATGATATAAATTGCATTAAAAAAAATTAATTTATATAAATCTAAATGCCGATATATTATTACTTAAATTTTAATAGCTTTTTACAACATAAGCCTTAGAAGCATAATTTATTATTGGTGGTCACTTTCACATCATGATTTATTTAATTCTACAATTTACCCGTCTTTTACAAGTTAAAAACGACAGGAAATAAATATATTATCCTCATTTTTTTTCTTTTTCGTAGATCGCAAATAGGCATATTGTTTTAATATAAAAAGAAATTAATTTATATCTAAATGTCAATATATTATTATTCAAATTTAATAGAGCTTGTCCAACATAAGACTTAGACGAATAATTTATTATTGGCGGTCACTTTCACATCATGATTTATTTAGTTTTACAATTTACCAACCTCTTACTAGTTAAAAAAGAAAATAAATAAATATATTATCTTTAGTTTTTGCTTTTTCGTAGATCGCAGAATTGTTTTAATACAAGCAAATAATTGAACTTGCATGGAACATAAAAACTTATAGTTTTAATTTCAAAATGTTTCCTTTAAAAGATTAGCTTTTAAAAAAGGTTGAAACAATTGAAAGAGAATAATAAATATAGCTTTGGTTATAATTTGAATATTAATAGCCATGTTTTTTTGAAACGTAAGAAATTGTCAGTTTTTCCAAGTAATATTTAGACTCACCACATAAACAGTTTTTAATCTTTGTGTAAAAACTGACCATTCCACCAATGGAAGCTAGTAAATAATGCTATCTGACAACTAGCTTTGAACGAGTTATAAGGCCATCCGACATAATAATAATACTAACAGAGTAAAATTGATTCTGAAAATTCTATAGTTCGTCGACCCTCAATCTCAGCACTATCCAAAACAGAATCAAGTACTGTATCTACTTCTTTAGCAGTGGCAGAATGCTTAAAATGTGTTTTTTCACAGTTTTACTTGTACAACTCCGGGTTTTTTCACTTCAGAATTATTTTAAAAGTTTTAATTTTACTCTAAATTGATCACACAATGGTTAATTAATAGCTAAGCAATAGTTTAAAAGGCAATGTGGTTAATTACCTAATAAGCAATAATTAAGATAAAAAGACTTCATAAAATCAAACTGAAAGGTCATATATAACAAGTAGAGATATGATTATGATAGTGGGCCGTGGTAGCCTGGTTGGTTAGGGTGTCGTTCTCGTTACCGAAAGGTGGTGAATTCGAATCCCGGCTAAGATGAAGATCCATCGTGTTCACTGATGGCTACTGGGGCACGTAAATATGTCGGGTTGCAATGTCCTCCATTTTCCTATTCCAAACTAATACCATTGGGGATGGTTGGAGCCAGGTTATAGGTCTTCTCTGGTTTCAATCTCAAAATTGGAATATTCAGATGGTGCTGCCATCTATGAGCCAAAAGTCGTACTTCTACCTTCGTATGAAGGTGGAAGTATGACTTTTGAATAGAGCACCTTCATACGAAGGTGCTCTATTCAAAAATGGAAGACTCTCTCTCTCTGACTTAATTCGCCTAGTCTCTGATTCAGAGGCGTCATGGCGTTGCCAAGTGTCATCAGAAGCAACAACACAACAATATTTATGATATCGTTAAAACATAGAATTTAATTTTTCTGAAAATTATCTAGATAATTTGTAAAATAATTAAGATCTCCCTCACATGTGCTAAAGTTAGAAAATTTGCTACAGTTCTTAAATTGTCTAGTTATGTAAATAATTTGCACTTTACCTACTAGAGAGACAAATGTTAAAAGAAAAATAAGACTTTTCTGGAAAAATAAGGTTTTTAAGCTTAAATCATTACATTTCATTTAACACAATTATAACTTAAATGCATTTATTTTTCAATGCCTAAATAATCAAATCAATACAAATCAATATATTAATGGATAGAATCAATGATTAATCAAGTAAAAATAATGATACAAAGAAATCTAATAAACTTAAGGAAATTCTTTATGGTTATAATGGTTCTTTATAGTAAGAGAGAAAAATTATATAGTTTCCATTTTATTTTCAAAAATAACGTAAATAAAAATTTTATTTTCAAAAATAAAATTTAAACATATGTTAACATTCTTTAAGCAAAATTTATACATTTCCTTATAGTTTTAAAGTTTATTATTGTATAAAATTTTTCTTCCTTTTTATATGATTCAGGTTAATGATTAGGGAATTTAAATTATTACGTTTGAAATCTTTTGCTTACAGTGGATAGCATTAAAGATCTGGACTGCTGGAATCAAACCGGTGACCTACCCTTTTGAAGAATGTATTCTCTTCACAGAAAAAGTTATGTATTAAATATGTTAACTTTTGAATTCAATAATATTTATGTTTTGATAATTAATTTATGCATTAAAGGTATAATACGCGTTTATTTATTGCACCATAATTACAATTTTTTCATAGTACTAATCAATTTAACTGATATATTACAATTACAGTATAATGAAATTAACCACGTTCCTTTTATAGAATTTGGGCCTAATTTAATTGTTTCCAGACAAACGTGTTTTTTTTTTTTTTTTTTTTTTTTTTTTTTTTTTTTTTTTTTTTTTGTGAACAGCCAAATTGTTATCACATTACTGGTGACCCGAAATGCAATTCCAAGAAAACTAGTGATCACATCAAAATTTATTTTCCAGATAACACATTATACAAAGATAAAATGACTTAAAAAACAGCCAACTGTACAACCTTCAGCTGTACACATACTAAAATGACAGCCTCTAAGTGTGGATAATGATAAAATCAGGAATCATTGAAGTCCGAATGTTGGCTATAACCACTGCCACACGTCTTGACATCGAACTAGGGGCTTTGAATACATTCTTGGTGTACGCTAGTCTATGAGGCTTCCACGTACTGCCAAAATCAATCTTGTGTGTTAGCAGGTGGTTTACTTCGGGCCACTTGTCTTACAAGCCTAGACCACATGTATTCGACTGATAGATCAGGGGAATGAAGGCCTAGGAGAAAATCGTTTTGACGGGTAAAGAAAAACTCTTTGTCTTGATCGCGCTTTTTTCTTTTGAAATTTGGCTGATGGCAAGCACTGGAGGTATTGTTAGTTAATGGGTATCAACACCTTTGATATGTATTACTGACTGTTCAGAGTACCGATACTACGTATTCTATTGTTGCAGGAGTAAAATCCAAAACCACCCCAAACTATGATATCCCGTGCTAGACTAGAGTGGTGATGCATAATTTAACAATGCAAAAGTCCTAGATAGTTTATAGATAGAAAGATCCTAGTCTCCAGACTATTATCGGACCATTGTGATGCTACAGGCCAAAGTAGAATCGTCAGTAAAGACAAAGCTGTTCCATTCCGTTGCTCATGCCTCTCGCTCATCAAGCCTTTTCCGACAAGAACATCTGTGACTTTGAGTCAAAGTTGTTCTAGTCTATCTAGGACTTTCAGTCAAAGTTGTTCTCGTCTATCTATGACTTTCAGTCAAAGTTAAAAGAATTAATGGTAAGGACATTCCACTCAGCAGCAAATAACGTTGAATGGTACAAGCAGACACCGAATAACATGTAACAGACTGATTCTGTTGTGCTAAGATTCTTGATGTTGTTAAACGATCCGTCACTACCATGCGCACAATATTTCTGTCATTACACACAGTTTTGTTGCTTATCCCCCTGGTGCAGGAAAGTACAAAGACAGGATAGAGAGAGAGAGAGAAAGTACATCCATGCCTGAACCGGGATTCGAACCCAGATCTCCATGTCCGCAGCCAGGCATGCTAACCACTAAACAGAGTAGGCGGCTATTACTGTGGTGAAACGAAGAGGATGTTACTAGTTCTGTTGGTCCGACATTTCATTCTGTATCCAGTGATAACAGGTGTGGATCACAGCTGTTTGTATTTCTTTAATATTCATAGGAATATTTCTTATAAGAATGATCAGCAATCCCTATAGGCTATATTACTCTTTACCAGTCAAAATTAGAAGCTCCTCCGAATGTATTACAGAAAACGTTCGATGTTTTCTATAAGACACGACTAAACTATTACGCATAAAAAAGCAATGAAAAACAATTGCTTTACATCAGATCGGTGATTTCCTCTCCTTTCACACAATACTTGGAAGAGGCATTATATGCTCCAGTGATGTGCGCATGCGCTGCGTACTAATGATTTGCATAACCATCACCGCAAACACATGATGTAAATCTCACGTGATTAGCATGCTTTCTTGAAAATATCATTTTTGGGTGTATTTAAATCACATTTACGTAGCTCAGCAGTAAACCAAAAGGATTAAAATATTCAATGCGAGAATTTTTGTGTAAATTTTGTTGAATTAAAGTTTTAAACTTTACTGATTTATAATCAAATTTTAATGGTACAAGCAGACTATTAAAATTTAATTATAAATAAAAAATAAAGGAATTAAAATTTTCAATCGAGTTAATTAATGTGGTTTAGGACTTAAATAAAATGGTGTTAACCGACTCTTACAAATTCATTTCATTTACAAAGGAATTAATTGTCACCCATTTAATTGTCACCACTCATTTTGTATCATATTGCTTCATATAAAATTTAAGAATTGGCTTGTATCTAAAATGCTCTAAAGAATTATTTTATTAGTTAGAATTAATGGATTTTATGTACTATCATACACATTAAATTTGTATTACTCTTTTTAAGAAAAGTTTAAAAGAATCCTATTTTTATAGCCCTAGGGAGGAAATTTTTCGTTCAATATATTTATAAGAATACCAACGAATATAATGAAAAATTAGCTATCATATGAATATATTAATCATAAATTTTATTCATTCATTTAATGATTTATAAGTATACTAAATTAAATTCACGGATGTATAATTATTCAATTTCTTTGATTCTATGTTTTTGTTGGATATTTTTTTAATAATTTCATCCATATAGTATTTGACATTTACATAGTCAATAAATTAACAAGAAGCATTTTCTTCAAATAAATATCTTTCGGAAACTATTCCATATGAGTTAGTTATTTAAAATGAAATTAATAAATCCCACTGAAATAAAAACAGTGTGGGCTTTAACCAATGACGTGGGAGGAAAAAAAACTAAGAGGATTCGTGACAGTTTCATTCAAGCTTAGGCACATGCAGATGTTAAAATTAATACCCCCAAATCGATTCTTTTGATTCTTAAAGATTAATCGTGCACTGCCAACCCCTTCCTTTAATTATCGGAAGATATAAAGAGCAAGCGATATATCTCCTTATATTCCCCAAATTAAATTCCAGACCCGTTATTGACAGTACGCTTCAGTGGTATCCGCTTCGACGTTTCACGCCCCGTTGAAGAGCCCATCAAGTCTTCTCATTGGATGATCAAGTTTTTTGTATTAATTTCAGCGGCACTCTGCCCAATGTTTGAAAAACATTCCAAATTTTATCGACTTACCTTCGATGGAATTCTTAATGATCATCTTTTTTTATTAAATCAACTTTATGGAGGGAATAAAATTGAAATTTAATATCCCGTTCAATTATGATGTGTCAGGAATTTCATCATTTTTTTTTCCCAGCTTGAATCTGTCTTTAATTTAATTTTGTTTGCTCGACTTTTAATCATTGTTTCTTGTAGTCTAAAATAGTTTGACAACAATGGTTGCTTATAGCCACATCTTAACTGCGATTATATGGCAATGAAGGCATAAAGTTATTCCATCAAATTGCTTTGAAGGAATTAAGCATTTTTTTATATGATTAATAAGATTTCTTTTCTTTTTAGCAAGCTATTGATTAATATAAGCAAGTTAAGAAAATCTTTTATTTTAGTAGAGTGTCAAAAAATATGTGGTATTTAACTAATGAATTTACTGTACCAAGGCATTTGTAAGAACCTTTTACTTTTTACCACCATACCTTTGTAAAAATTGTAGCAATCTGTAAAAGTATTTTTTTTTCAACGGCTGGCACTGTGTGATTAACCCAAATACCATCACAACAATTAATACTTTCTCGCCTAGTTATAGCCCCAACAAGGCCGGAAACTGCTACTCATTTAGTGTTACCCAGTGGGTACCTGCGAACCAAATCAAGTACGCGAGTAGTACATCCCGTCACAACAATCACAACTCATTTATAGGGTGAGCCACATTCATTCATCATCTCAGTGAGAGAAATGAACATCCATTCCCAAACCGGGAATCAAACCCGTGATCAACAATCATTAACAATTCAAATTCATATTTTTAACAATTCAGAGATACATTGGACATGAGATATGACAAAGCGAATGCATATAATCAAAGAACGCTTCATTTCATTTTTCAATGAATGTTTGTGTCGTTTTATTCTAATACAAATGTAAACTAAAGTAATTAAGCTGTGCTAAAAGCACAATTTTAATCGCAAATGTTAAAATGTTCTTGTGCAAATATTTTTGAAATTGCAATGTTTAATTCTAGGTGAAAATTACAGTTTAATTAGTAATCTCAATTTCCAACGCATACTAGAATAAAACTTTTCGTGTAATCGTAGCATGCAAATTATTGAAATTATACTAGTCTGGAATAAAAATATACAAATTATTCCATTGTGGGTACATTAATTTTTGATAAATTTATTACATATTTTTTATTATTCATATAATTGTATACACAAATAATCATAACTAAGCATGAAGTATGAAATTATGAAACCATGGAAAAAAATTAAAATACAATCAAAATTTGAATATAAGTCGATTTCGTAAAAATCACAATTATTGCTTAAGTAAAAAGACACATTCGCAACCATAATATAAAATTGTGTCTTTTTGTTCTAACCTTTATCCCAAAACAAATAAGGCTATGTATTTCCACTATTACCATATATATCCCCAAAGACATGGGGATAATAAATCAAAAAAGGGGAAAAAATGGAAAAAAAAGCAGTTCGTTAACAACCCTAGCTATCTCAGGATGACAACTTAGATATGATTGCTAGGAGACAATTCGCTATTTTTCGTCGTCTAGGAAAGGCTACGATCCTGTCTTGAACGGATAGAACAGGGAGGGAAGAGAGCAGACGACTACTAACAAAGCAGACCTCCTGCAACTCAACTCCCACGTGGCGCGAAAGAGTAAGACCATTCGCGCGCTTTCCTAAGCCTAACAAGTCTTTTGTTGTGAACCAGTTCGCCATTGCCGGAGATAGTTAAAGTCGCAGTACTTTCTCTTTTCGGTCTTTTTCTTTTTTATTTCAGATGTTCCAGTTTCTTTTATTTTACTTTCCGTTCTATTTTTTTTTCTGTTCCATGTTTGCTTTCTTCCTCATCAGATCTATCGCCGAAAAATCCCAAGAGATCTACCTCCTCTTTTTTTCCTACTCTGTTTCGATTCTGTTTTTTTCTATTTTTATTTTATTATTTTTATCTTCTTGTTCCTTCCTCTTCCATTTCGTGTTCGTTTCGAAGCTTGCACGAACATTTCAACACAAAAGCTGGTTCCTTTCTCTTTCTCTGATTTCTTTTGTCCCCTACCCACCAACTCGCCCCTTTAGTCCGCCTTTCTATTGTTTTATACTCCAAGAAAAGGGATTTGTTTTTAAAAGAAAAACATACTATCTCTGTAATAAGCGTGGCAAAGGCACCTTATAAGTTGTTTGCTGGAGATTTTTGTTGACAAGTTCATTCTCGACTTCAATTTGGATAAGGTTGGGGAAAGCATATTTTTCCTCGAGATTTTTTATTCTAGGAGTGATCCAGAAATTCCAAAGCGGTGTTAAGTTTTGAGCTCTAGGAATTTTTAATATATGTTTATATTTTGTATATATTTACGACATTTCATTCCTTGAAGAGATTTAAAAAAATACCTGTCGTTAAGTTTTCTTCTTCGAAATTGAATTTAAAAGTTCGACCAATTTCCAAGAATATATATCCGTGCTGCGTTAAAGATAGTGTCAAGAAATTTATCAAGAGCATTAAGAAACCAAATAATTAATTAGAGTATTTAACATTTAATTAACTTCAATAAATATTATTAATTAATTGTATTTCATAAATTAATTGAAGATAATATCCAAAACATTTTTTTTTCATTATGCAATTATTTTTATTCATTTTAAAAAGATACTACCTTTTAGACAGCATTAT
>JAPDSC010089824.1:956-15302 GCA_026290005.1 Latrodectus geometricus | reverse complement strand
AGATGGGACAATTTATATTCAGTGTAATCAGGCTCAGGGATAGCATTCAATGCAGTTTCAACTATGAAATTCCCGGATGTTAAAGAATCTGTAACGTTGCGATTACTAGAAATTGAAACTATGAGCCTAGAATTTAATCAGCTTCTGTTTGTGAGATCAATGTGTAGAACTCTTCATGCTTCAAAATTTGCATTGCAATTGTTCTTTAGCTTTTATTTGTTTCACATAGAGTTCACAAAAGTCCACCAAAGAGGAAGTGTAGGTATATTAAATGACCTTTCAGCAGTGAAATGATTTTGGATATTTTTATCATTTGTCAGTCTTGTCAAGATTCCTTTTAGTTCTCGATCAGTCCCAAAACATTTTGTACCTCGATCTAAAAAGATTTTGCTTGGTCATCTTCTGCGAATAACAAATCCTTTGAGAAAAGCTGTAAAGACTTTTGTAGTTTAATTATTGATTATTTTTACATGTAAAATCAGACGTAAAGACAAATGTAAGAATATTTGGTTTCCCTCCTCGTCTCTCTCGAAATTTTATTTGAAAAGGTTCAATAAAATCCAAACCAACTCTCGAGAATATTCCGCTTGGCACTACAGTAGTCTAATCATTGTATGCATTGCCAAATTATTTTTTTCTTTACTTCTTAGCAGTTAATGATCCCAAATTTCTGAATGAGTGAGGGCATTGATGTTACTCCGCGAAGTAGACACGTTTCATTAAATTACTTAATTAACAGAGCTATTCCACGACATTTATTAAGCAAAATGATTTGATGATTCTGGTTTTCTGGAATGATAGAATTTATAAACCATCCACCAGCTCTGGTAGTTTCTTTTTCGCCAAGAAAAATATTTAAAGGTAAAAGCTTACTACTAAAAGTTAAGCTCTTTCTATCATTTAATGAATTAATTTCTTATTAAATTTAACATTAATTAACTCTTGTGTGGATTTTATTATAGAATCAGTGGCTTCATCAAGTACAGGGATAGGCAAAAAGCCTTTAAATTTATTGGATGACATATTAGCATTGATTAATCTCAAACACCATACAGTTATTCATTTTATTTTTATCCACAATTAATATTTAGAAATCAAGACAAATTTGGTCTCCGCAATTGTAACATGATATACAACAGCTCAGCGTGGTTCATTATGTAATTCGCCATATTTGGGAGCTATTATTGTATCCAATAGCGATGTTGTTACATTTCCCTTCCTCGACCACATTGGTCTATTAAACTACTTGTCACTATTAATGTGGTCAGATGCAGTACTGCCACATGAAACAGTATCAGCAGGATTTTTTGTTCCTTTACAATATCTCCATTGAGATGATGACACAAGATCTTGGATATCCCTCAAAAGATTTGCAACAAGTGTTTTCTACTTATCGGCAGAATCTTTTATCCAATTAAAAATTATTTGGGAATCAAATAAAAAAAACATTCTTTCATCAAGAGTGTTAAAATATTTTTGATATGATTAGCAATTCTTGAGGAAATTATAGCACCTATTATTGTTAAATATGACAAAGTTAAATTTTTAAATGGAGCTACATGACTCTTAGACAGTATAAAAGAAGAAGAACATAAATCACAGGATCAAAAAAAACATGCTACTAATCCATACTCTTATATATATAAGACTAGCACCATAAAACATATATAATTCCATTTTAAAACTTACTTTATGTGTAAAAATATCTTCTAGGTATATTGGAATTTAATAAAGCTTCAATTTTTTTTTCTGAACACCACTGTTTAAAATTTTACCACAAATCTAAAAGCAGAATTGTGTCCTAATCAATACTATCGAACTTATTCCCATAAATTTTACAATAAATTTTTTGTTCAGAGTAAATGGGTTCGTAATCAATTAAGAAGGTACTCGACACATTCTCAGAACTTTACAACTCAAACTATTTTCATTATAATTATTAAACCATAAGAATTTCGAAAAATCCCTGTCTTCAGCAATTTGAATGACATGGAATTACTTTCTCAAGGTGAACAGAAAAGACTATTTTTATGAATACGAAATTTTAAAATTATATATAAGATATTAGGATTTAAATTCTAGCTAGGTATTAGACAGTCAATAGATAGAACACGTTTAGTGTTTGATGAAGCATTATGTATAATCCTCACTTTTGGTATTTGCTTATTTTCTCATATTCCTCATTTATTCAAGTTGCTCTTTAAAATAATGTTATCATATTTGCAATATATTTGGTGATTTACTCTTATTTTCCTATTCAAGAAACCTTTGCTTAGAAACTATAAAATTATCTGTAAGTTTTTATTTATGATAATTCCATAAAAATTTCCTTTCATATCTGTTATTCATAAATTTCAAATTATTTTCAAATGAGTGAATGGTATCTAAATCAACTTTAGATTATGGTTCATTATTATTTTCTATTCCTACTAAATCTAGTTTCCAGTAAGCCTGTAAATCAAGTGCTTTCTATATCCCAATAGAGACAAATAAAGCAGTAATTCTTGTATTATTATTGTGTTCTACTTTACCCATTAATAAATAACCAAAAAATCATTGGAGAAATAAATAAATTCTTTACTTTAACTGTGTCTTCACCTTGTATATTCCAGAAGTATTCATTTCGTAACAATAAATTTACTTTTACCTGAAGTGGACTTGTATCGGCAAGTTTTCAATCCCTCCTACTCATAAATTCTTCCATGACTTGACAGCTGGAAGGGTTTGAAGAGATAATATACCAGAGATCAGATCCGTAACGAGAACCTCATCCACCATGTTCGAGCGAGTATTGTTTTTATTTTCAAACATACTTTAAAAAATTTTTCGTATCCTTGCCGACTTTCAGACGCATAAAATGTTAAGCATTATTTTCTCAAAATTGGTAAATTTAATTTCAGGGCTAAATTTTTCATTATGTAGAATCTCTCGAATCCTGAATCAATTAAAAGCTTTATTTATTATAATTTTGATTTATTTTGCACTTCAACTATTACAGAACAAGCTTGTTATAGTACTCTTTTTGAATTCGAATAATCATAATGTTATGTTGTCATACCAGTATTATTTTCGGGCTTATCTGTTTACTTATTTTTTGTTCTTTAGAATTAGAAAAGCAAAAGAATTTATTTATGAATAAAACTGCTACAAATTTCACACGGATTAGTTTTGATCTATATTCAGTAGACAAATGAGTTTAAGGAAACGTTCATATCATTAACCATCTTTCCTTAAATTCTGTCGTTTTTGTTAATTGGAATAATTCAGGCATTAAAATGATGCATGTTCAAATTGTTTTTGCAAATAAAACGAAATCTCATAACACATGATTAAGTGCTATAAAAGTAAAGGCTAATGATCTAGAATTATTTGAATACGTATTTTTTTGTTTCTTACTAAAGACTGACTACGATTAAATGTTTCAATAGTTTCCACATATTTAAAATTATTTATAGTAGTGTGTGTTTGCCGGAGCTGGCGCAGTGACCTTTAGGCCATAAGCCCGCCCCATTAAATTTCCAGCCCACTTTTAAGAGCAATGGTGTGAAAGCCACCCATTAAATTCCAACCCCCTTTTAAAAACAATGGTCTCCAACCCACCCATTAAATTCCAACCAACTTTTTAAATCAATGGCCTCCAACCCCTCCATTAAATTTCCACCCACTTTTAAAAACAATGGTGTGAAAGCCACCCATTAAATTCTAACCCCTTTTCAAAAAACAATGGTCCCTAACCCCTCCATTAAATTTCCACACCCTTTTAGAAACAATGGCCTCCAACCCCACCCATAAAATTTCCGCCCACTTTTAAAAACAATGGTGTAAAAAAGTCCCATTAAATTTCCACCCACTTTTTTAAAACAATGGTCTAAAAAGCCCCCATAAAATCTCCACCTACTTTTTAAAACAATGGTTGCAAAACCGTCTATTCCACTTTTAAAATCAAT
Organism: Latrodectus geometricus; assembly: GCA_026290005.1. Lineage (NCBI taxonomy): Eukaryota > Metazoa > Arthropoda > Arachnida > Araneae > Theridiidae > Latrodectus > Latrodectus geometricus. Next base: position 11,355 of record JAPDSC010089824.1, on the reverse strand, counting down.
TTTTTAACCGCACCCACTGGTATAAGAAAACTCCGCCCTCTTTTATAAAAGTACGAAACCCAATTTAAAAAAGGTCTTAAAAATTATCTGAAAAGTCGCTGAGACGGCAGGGTACCCCCTTAGGAGAGCAACCCCTTTTTCTCAGAACTTCGCAAGAAGAGAGATATTTTAAGTATTTAAAGACAACAAATATATAAACAAAGAAATGGAAATGAATAAAAAGGAAACCCATTTGATTAAGGTATGCACTCGCATCACATTAATTTATAGCTTTCGAGCAGAACTTCAGAAGCTTCAATCGATGATACTTTCATCAATAACCCCATCTGAAACGAGAGAATTCATGGAATGCTTAGGAAACTTAGAAGATAAGTTTCAAAAAATAATTGAGAGTCTTGAAGAGAGCTGAAGGAAACAATTGTTTTATGACTGTAAAATAGAAGGAAGAATCCCAACTCTTTGTCTTTTAATAGTTCGAAAACTATTAAAAAATATATTTCCCGCATGGTTCATCATTATACTTTATTCTTCATTTGTTATTGTACAGTGACCGAGGGCTAAAGTGTTAATACCATCTGGTAATATGTGCCGTTTGTCATCCTCCCCGGAGAGGGCTATCTTATTTACATGTATGGAATGAATCTCATGTTTAGTGCTTCTGATGAGATTCATGGTTCTGTGCTGTACTTCACGCTTGAATAGGCAGTTCTTGTAATCCTCGAAGGTTATTCTATTTTTCACAACGCACTTCTTGACCCCTTTGGATTTTTTCACCAAGTCTGTTTCAGTCTTGCAGGCGTACATTTTTGATCTTAATCCGACGAACTCTTCCATAATTTTTCCAGCATGCTCATCCTTCATTTTCCCCAGAACCTTTTTATTCACCCTCGGCATCTTATACCTATTATTTTCCTGATAATCTGAGGTGTCAAAGTAGTCAATCATTCCTTTCATATCTTCATAAAAGTCCTCAGTTTTTACATCGTATATGAAGCTGTCCGTGTCCATATATAACAGTTTAACATCCTCTCCATACTTGGGTTTCATCACATTATAATGAAAGTCGTACATTAAATGCTTGGATAGATCCAATATACTCATTCCAACATAGATGGGCTTATCAAAGCACACTTTGGTTTTGTTCATATGTATGGTGACTAAATTCTCATCGAATATAGTTCTCCCCTTAAAATTTGGTTTAGCTATAAGCTTTTCAACTTTCTTGGGATCGCATTGAAGTCTGATGTCGAGGCGTTTCCTGATGTTCTCCATCGTCTTCCCGAACACGGAGTTGTTCATGAGTTTGTAAAAGTCCTTTTCGAAATCATTAGTTGCCTTGGTCCTCATCTGAGTGTTCAGGTCAATGTATTTCTGCAGCCAATTAGACTGGTTGAACTCCAGCACTCTATGCACCTTTTTCAACTTTAGCCCTAGCTGCAAATACTGTTTTAGAACCCTGTAATGGATGACGTAGCGCTCTTTATCATACAGCGTTGTTAACAGTTTAGACTGCTTCGAACCATCAGGTATTCTGTTCTCAGGGGCTAATGGCAAATCTGAGTGGAGATTATGCAAGTGCTCAGGATAGTGCAGATCACACTCTAGAATGTATCCTTTATCCGCATCATCTGCTATTTTGGTCACATCAATACCAGAATTTCCCCACTTGAAACCACCATATGGTAAGAATTGGCTCATTGCCCAACCATATAAGTTATTGGCGTCGAGATACATTAGATAATTAGATCCTTTTGTTTTATCATAAACCTTCATGTATTTATTATTAGCTCTCCCATATCTGTTACAGCACTGGGATACACCTCCTCTTGTGCCTTTTTCAAGCATAAGTACCATATCATAATTGCTTAATAACTCTAACTCTACACCAGTGGACTTTAACATAGCATCCCAAGAGAGTCCAGGTGCAGTGAAGTACCATGCAGGATCCAATTTGTAGGTTTTAATGCAGACATCCCTAAAATGTTCTATAATATCAGTCAAGATCAATACATCAGTCTTCACATATAAATCAGAATAGGCACCTAAATTTTTGATGTTGAATGCGTTCCACACCCTTTTGGCATGCTCGTAGTCTTCATCCTTTATGTGCGACTCATTCAATTGGTTGTAAAAGACTTCTTGTGAAGGCAGCTTGGTTTCTTCGCATTTGTCCCACGAGTCCATGTAATCGTATGGATAGACACCTTTTCGGGTGACGAGGTCTAGCTTGTCCTTGGGGAAGTACTTGGCTGTCTCCCTGAACTCCTTAACATTTTTCGCAAGACTGTCGAGGCTGCTGGCCATGAATCGAAATGAATCAATAAACCTCAATTTTATTCCAGGGACCTTGACTTTCTTCCCTTTATCATTCTCCACTATTTCTGCTCCCACCTCCTTGCTGAACGAGATGTATTTTTCATCGGTGTTCGGTATAACGTCAATGTCTCCATTATCCCCTCCAAGTTCCTTTATGAACAGGTGTGCATCATATCCGGATAAATTATGGATGAAGACTGGGATAAAGGAAGGGTTTCGATACATTAAGTTGCATAAGTTATGCGCTGGACCTCTGTAGTTTGATTCACATTTTGATGGGTCGATCAAATGGTCATGATCTCTCACTTTTTCGTGGTCCTCGTTTGAATAGGGTGATGGCTCTGTTCGGATGTTCAACTCGCAGATATGACATACATCTGTTCTCTGAAAGTGCTCTTCATCTTGGACAGTCATCTTGATTGGATGCTTCTCGTCATAAATTTCCTTTATCTTTAGAGCCTCTGTCTTTAATGTATCATAAAATACTTTAGTGGCATCGGGACCTCTGTAAACGATGGGTGCTTTATAGTCTCCATGTTTGTATTTGATGTAAAGGCAAAAACTCATAGGTTCATGCCTTTGGTATTTTTGCATGTACGATGCACTTTCATCAGGTACACAAGTATCCATCTTATTCGTCAAACACTCGAAATCTGCATTTATCGTGAAAGGTACTCGTAATGATTTATGATAATTTTTGAACTTCAAAGAATCACCTTCCTTAGGCATTGCTATTTTAACAGCCTGATTTTTCTTACAATCCTTTTCATGCCTTTGCAGATCTTCCTCAGAGCGATAAAATAGCAGGCACCTTTCACACGGGTATACTCTTTTCTCGTGTTTACTTAATTGAGCGCTGATTAATTTTGACATGTCTTTTATCCAGCAATAGTGGCTGTTGCCTTCTTCGTTTTTTACGTAGAGCAAATTGATATGTTTATCTGCTTTATTTCGAGTTATCCTCAAGGGGTATATGTCCTTATTTTTGGTCTTTTCTTCATATGAATATATGTTCACTGATACACTATTCATCTTTTCAAACCTTCCGAGTACCCTATCTTCCATTTTTACAGGAAATTCAATACCTTCGAACTTTAGCTCATTTTCATATGGTTTATACTTTGTGACTCTTTGAGCATCTTTTTCAGCTGGATATAGTGCAGAAAGTATTGCCCACATGAAACATTTATTATCCTCATTTTGTACGTTGATGACTGCTTTTTTAGCTTTAATTCTTTTAGGTAGATCAATGTAGGATGATCCTCTCAGTGGGTTGTACTTATTGATCCTCACCTCAAGGCTTTTAATCCTGACAAGCTTCCAACCTGAACCCCTAGCAACAAACTCCTCCATTTCTGTCAATAACTTTTGAATAACCGATCTGTAAAAGGCCACCAAATCAGTTGATTCTAAGATGATTTCATTTTCTGTTTTGAAGTTCTTCTCCATTTCTATCAGTGAGTCATCCTTCCCCTTTTCATAGTCGCAAAGGAACTGGAAGTTAACCTTCAGCCCATGCAACCTTTTCAGATGTTTGGTGATGAGACCGCGGACTAGAGATGAAACACTGTTCAAAAAATCTACGGGAAGCACCAGATTGTGTTCGTTTGGGATATCGTACGTCTTCAGCCGAGACTTAAATGCCGTCTCAACTTCTTTGGTGGTATACAGCCTTCTCTCTCGTGTATCTGAAAATAGGTCAGAATCAAAGGTGAAATGACGGTTGAACAATACTCTTTCTATGTATGCTATGATGTCCGCCTTCCTTCCTAATGTGGAATAGCCTCTAATGCCATGCGATCGACAAAATTCACGAAGTTGGCCGATGGTCATGCGATGCAGCCTCTGTATAATTTCAAGACCACCTCTGTGATCCTCCTTTCCGGAGACCTTTCTTGGTTGATAGTTTTGATGAGCTTTAGATTGCAAGTGCTTGGCTATACCTGCTTCCTTAAATAACTTACCGCAGCATCTGATTTTACGCCCCCTCTTTCTTTGCTTGCCAAACAAGTCCTTGTGGAAACTGGAAAAGCCACTATGGTTTTGAATGAGCTCAATCAGCTCCACCTTCTTAAGTTTCGAGTACCCTCGAATATTATGTTCCCGACAGTAGTCTTGCAACTGCCGAACGGTTTTAGATTCCATCTTTATATATATATATCTCGTTTCTTTAAATACTTAAAATATTGAGGGGGTACATTCAATTTTAAAAGACATTTTGATGGTTTAACAACCATGAAAACGCAATCCAAACTAAACTAGTTTGTCGAGTATGCTAAGTACTCCATCTAAATCTTCTAAACCCTCATCTCGCAAATCATCGTTTTCTTCGCTAAAAACTATGTCATACATTTGATCAAGGCAAGCAAGGAAAAATGTCCTCACATCAGCGAATAATCTAGGATGATCGTTCCCGAGATATTCTAGAAGTGGTGTCAAATTTTCACATACATATGCTAATGAACACATTTCCCCACCCGCATTAGAATACAGGGCTTGAAGGTTATCTAAATGTGTGTAAATATTTTGATAAACTGAACTTTGCATTCTTTTATATACTAAATGCGTTTCTTTAAATGCTTAAAATATTGAGGGGGGTTCATTCAATTTCAATGGTACCATTACCTGTTAGTTGAGAGAATCACCTTTAATCTCGTAAAGGCTGGCCTCCACAGTGAACTTTTACTTTTTCAAGACGACAAAGCACCCTGTGGTACTTAAAGTCAAGATTTATTTTCACATTTCTTTAAAAGAAGTTAAAAGGAATACTTTTAATAATAAATGTCAGACGAAATGATGGAAATATTAAAACACTTTGGTCAAGGCAACAAAGTGTCTTCAACTCAAGAGTGTGCACACAAATTTGTAACCAAAGATGATTATGAATTTTACGTGTGTATGACATGTCACGAAGAGCTGAGATACAATCCTAATAATCGTCCTATCGATGGAAAGCAGTTATACTTGATGATGAAGATGCAACAGAGGAGTCAAAGAAGAGTGAAAAATCTCACTAAATGGTTAAATGGGCTTAATATTCCCTTAGAAGATGAGATTTTGGTTGAGTTTTTAAAATTTATCCATAAATATGAAGAATTGTTTCCAGAGCGAAAAAACTTAATCAGCAAAGAATACGTTTTATTTCATCTGTTGCGGAAAAGAGATTTTCAGGTATCACTTAAGTTACCTAAAATGAAGAAAACACTTGAGCAGAATGAAGAAATCTGTCGAAACGTTTTCGAAGCTTTAAACTGGACCCCAATAAGTGATGGTTGATCAATTTTTAATAGCCATGACAGCTATTAAAAATAAATTTATAGAAGATCGTTTTTATGGATCCAACTGGTCTCAGGATAGCCTACCCATTTTACTAGATATTTGTCCCCTTTCTTTCTGATTATTTTTTCAATCTTATACACGCTGTCTTTCTTATCATATTTTACCAGTTCATTATCATAAAAAGTACCTTTCACTTCTTCATTACTTAAGTCCTTTACCCTGTAGGTGATAGGGTCGGTCTTTAACACTTCGGAAATGATAAATACCTCTTCCGTGAAGGTCGCTTGGTAACTTCTTCTGAAGGTGGACTTATATATTGATATTCTTACTTTATCCCCTACCTGAAATTTAGGTTTGCGTATGGTCTTTTCTTTAAACAGGTTACGATACACCTCTCCACTATTTTCATCCAGACTGGCTTCCACAGGCGTCATCTTTATGCTTCTGTGGTATGAGTTGTTGTAATTCTTCACTAATTGGTCTAGTACGTCTATATATCTTTCAGTGTTATTTTGACATAAGTAGAGCTTTATTTTATTGCCTAGCGTGAGGTTAAACCTTTCAATCATTGCCGCTTTTATCTCAACATTTTCTGTTGTGAACCATTGGATATTTTTCTCTTTAAATAGCTCTTGAGTGATATGGCCAACGAATTCCAGGCCTTTATCCGTCTGAATCCTTTCCGGAACCCGCTCTTTGAAGATCTTTTTAAATGCTTGAGTCACCTCGCTTGATGATTTGTCTTTAATAGGAATGGTCCATGCATATTTACTGAAGCAGTCAATAACTGTTAGTAGATATTTAGTTCCATCATTATGCTTACTCCTCGCAAATTTATAGACAAACATTAAATCTGCTTGCCATTGATCATCAATGTGTGAGACATAAGTTCTCCTTCTTTTAAACTTACTGATGAGTGTTTTGTGTTTTGTATAAACATCTTGTTGATGTAAGAAATCTGAGACTTTTTTTCGACTTAAACCTGTTTTTCTACTGAGTTCGTTTATACCGCAATATCCAGTCTCCGGATCGTAATAAACTTTTTCGGGGTCCTCAGTTACCCCTTTAACGGTAAAAAACGACTCTTTTTAGAGCCACAATCCATGCAGATTCCTTTCATCATAGGTCTGCCATTTTTTGAGGTAGTGTGCTGCACGTCTTTAGTCTCGGTGTGGGTTTTACATTTTAAGCAGTATATTTTTGAACCCATTCCAAATGTCTTCTTCGCTTTGATAATTGGCTTCACAACAGCTCTATCTAGCCTTTCCCTGAGTGTTGGATTGGGAATATCCTCAAGTTCCTTTATCATGTTTGTGTCACACACCTTGTTTCTTGTTTCGGTGTCTTTGTTTTTTAGGTAACATACATCATGTTTATATGCAGCTTCATCGACTCTATTAATGGGCTTACTCCATTCTTTATATGTTAAATCAGGGTTTAGTCTAGTTTTACCTTTGAGCAATTGAGTTCCTGGCCCTGTAAATTGGTGACCAGGCAGATGCATTTCAAATGGTAAATTATTGATTGCAGAGTTTATAACTCCTTTTCCTTTCTTCATTTATTTATATGTAAAAAATTATTTACTCACATACTCATAGCCATTCAGTTGAGTTTGTTTCATGTATTTTTCTCTGGGTAAGTAGACTGAATTATTGATAAAATCATCCTCTCTGCTGTACACCTCTTCTTCTGATAATGCGTTTGATTTGAATGAATTCAGCAGCTGCTTATAAAACTTGTAAGACTGCTTATACTCTTCATTCCTTTCGACGATATTCATGGACTTTTCGATAACTTCGACTATACCAGCACTTAAGCTCAGAGCGGCTAAGGGTACCATCGCAAAAGCGGATAAGCCCAATGAACTGCAAAGGAACTTTGCAATGGATAGTGAAATCTTTATCTTATGATAATGGTGGTAACTCTTTCTATACACGAAAATTTTCTTCCGTAAGTATTCTTCCATCTTTATTTATAGGGATGAAATATTTTTTCCGATATCTCAAGGCCGGATTCACTAAATCAAGCATAAAAAAATCATATGGTTGTTGCATGCACTTTTTGTACAATCGATTGAACTCTTCTTTCGTTAGATTGCCATCTACCTCCCTTATGATCTGTTGAATCTCCCTCTGTTGGAGGTTAAAAAATATCAAGTAGTTGCAATTTCTCCTAATAACAATAGGCGTTCTGTAATAGGATTGAGAGAGGTAAATGATTGAGGCATTCTTCTTCCTACCTCGGATGAAGAAATCTTCGATACTCTTCTGGTCTTTGTCTGTCACACAGTCATCAAAGACAACGACATTTTTACAAGATGGGTCCAGATCGTCCACTGTTATAAAGTCTTTTGTATCCGAGGAAAATAAGGTTCCTTTCTTGCCGTATTTATCAAATAACTCGAGTATAATTTTTTTCTTCTTTTTGGGATACTTTGCTAATATATCTTTAATATCCACACCATCAAACATTGTGTACTTTTCTTTGAGCTTAGTGTACTTGGGTTCAAACATGTCTTTAGCACAAATGAACAAGTTATCAAACTCAAGGTAATCATAAATGAAATTCAGTAATAAATTCGTTTTGCCTGTACCTGAAGCTCCAGCGATCAAAAGTCTGAAAGGGTGCTTCGGTAATAAATAATGTTGATTTGCATCAGCTAATTCTTCTGGTTCGGTATAATCTTCAATTGGAATCATCTTTATTTAATGTGAAACTTTTTTGCTTCAAGTAAAAAATAGTTTGCTTCCAGTAAAACCCTATTTGCTTCCAGTAAAAATTAATTTGCTTACTAATAAATGAATGCTTTACAAAAAGAGCGAAATAAGAGGCTAAGAGAAGAAGTTAAGAATGACTTGAAAGTGTTTAAGATTCAGGCGGAGATTAGAAAGAACAACGAACAAAATCTTGAACAAAAATTAGGTCTGCAGAGAACGTTGTCTGAATTTCACCAACCTGTGACCGAGAAACTTCAACAACAAGATGTTACTAGAAAGGAGCATTTTAAGGCTATAAAAGATGCTGTTGATAAGATTCCTCTTGCGATTGAACCGCCTCCAGCGACTCCAGAGACTCCAAATATCTTCTATTTTGATAAAGATTTGGATGTAGAGTATTTAGAGAAAAATAATTTTCCAAGTCCCTCAAAGTTGTACAATGAGTCCAAGGATGCTTTGCAGGAAGTTATCAATAGAGTAAAGAGTACTTACTTAAAATTGGCTCGTCAAAAAGGAAACGTTATGAGTCAGATTGCTCGAATGACCAAAAAGGATGAAGAAAGAGAAGATAAACTATTAACTAAAGCTGATTATTTAAGAGATCATATGATTACCTTAGAGGATTATCGAGAGCGGTTGAGGGACCTACAAAGAAAAGAAATATACCTCGGTAAAGGAGTGGAAGATAAACTGGAAATTTTGGCTCGATTCACCGATAAAATATGTAATGGATCCAAGAGTAAAAAATTGCACACTCAAGTCGTTGATTTACTGGATGCGTTATTAAGAGAAGGAACTCTAAACAACGAACAAGTAAAAGAATACTATAAAAATTTCTTATTAAATAAATGAGTAACTACGTCAAAACCAAAATACACTTAAGCGATCATCAGATTGCTAAATTAAAATCTGCATACCAGAAAGGAGAAGAAGTTTCCCTACAAATAGATAGGACAAAACCTTCTAACTATGACATGTACTTAACTCCAACACAAATAGCTCAAATCGGGAAGGGAAAGAGAATTACTATTAGCAAGACACAACTCAAGAAAACAGGTGGCTTTTTACCCTTTCTAGCTCCATTTTTACCTGCATTAATTGCCGGAGCTAAGGCGTTGGCTTTAGGTGCCGCAAGTGGGGCAGCTGGATGGGGAGCAAAGAAAGCTTTGGATAAAATTTCCGGATCGGGTTGTGCTCAAAAAAAACCCCGTGGAAAGGGAGTCTATCAAAACTGGGAATATCCAACGAAGTAATTGAAGACAATATGAAGCAAGAAAGAGGGTTTAGGGGTGTCTTCCCTTCGGATCTGTTGCCTAAAAAGATGAGACGGTTCGAGAACGGTATTATTAATTTAGACATAGCAACAGGACCTGGTACACACTGGGTATGTTACTATAACGACCCTAATAACAATTTCGTGGAGTACTTTGATCCTTTTGGAGAACATGTTTACAAAATTCCTACGAGTATTAAGAAATATCTGCAAAGTTCTGGGAAAAAAATAGGTTATAACTCAAGCTTTTTACAACACCCGGCCTCTGTCAAATGTGGTTACTTTTGTATGAAATATATTAGTGAAAGAAACAATGGTAAGTCCGTTGAAGATGTCTTGTATTCTTTTACCCAAGACCTAGTGACCATAATGAAATAAATGTTCTCTATAAATAAATGGTGTTATTAATATTAGATTCGAAAAACTCGGAAAAGTCAGAAGACTTTACAATTGAATATTCCAGACCATTTAGGTTTAAGCAGATTGCTCTTCAGTCCTTTTCAATGTACGTTTCTTGGGATAATATCAAAGATGAGACCTTTTCATATTATGATGACCATCAGTGGTTAGAGCTGTCTCTACCGGATGGAAATTATACTGTTAAGGGGTTGAACCGTTACATGCTGAAATTTTTTGGGGATGATCCGCCAATTCTATTTGGTATAGTTGAGGAACGGCAAAGAATAGCCATCAAGTTAAAAGACGGGTATAAGATCGATTTAACAAAATGCAAAAACCTGCATAAACTGTTAGGTTTCGAACCTGAAATATATGAAGAGTCTGAACAAATTGGAAAGTATATTGCCGACTTATC
>JAPDSC010089817.1:0-13003 GCA_026290005.1 Latrodectus geometricus | reverse complement strand
CCGCCCCGGGCAGGGGCCCGGCTTGCCCACCCCTAGCGCCGGCCCTGTGCACAGATTATATCATTACTTCATCAGTAATGGCTACCTAAGCAAATACCAGCACGAATTCCGTAAGGGCAAGAGTACATGCGATGCACTTCGAAAAGTGATCCAGAGAATCAAGGACAACAGGAAGAACAAATTGTTCACCTACATGATTTCCCTTGACATTAAGAACGCCTTCAACAGTGCCAAGTGGTCAGACCTTATCAGACTTCTGGAAAAGTACAAAACGTCGGCCAACCTATACTGGATGGTGAGATCCTTCCTAAAGAACAGACGCTACCTGGATGCTAGTGAGAACCAGGAACATTACAACATTGGAATGCCACAGGGATCAAGTTTTGGACCATTCCTGTGGTTACTAATTGCAAATGAACTTCTACAGCGGGACTTCGGACCAGACACCCACTGTCAAGCATTTGCTGATGACGTTGCAATCTTGATGAACGCAAAATCCTATTTCCAATTCAGCAGGAAGGCAATACGACCTATAAAAATTGTGGTGGACTGGTCTAGGGAATATGGACTTACACTTAGTCTGCCTAAATGTAATTTTACCATCTTTGTCATCCATAAGAACATCACAAGGCTTCCTGGAATCTCCTACAATGGGCATAGGATCGCATATGGCAATGAACTCATCTACCTCGGAATCCTGTTCGATCCTAAACTAGAATGGACAGCCCACCTCAACCGCGTAAAGGAAAAAGTCAGCAATCTCCAGAACAAACTCACGAGGATTGCCAGAACAACTTGGGGACTTAGACCGCCAATCATGAAATTGATCTACACCTGCGTAACAGAAAGTATCATACTGTACAGATGCCAAGCCTAGTATTTTGATACAGTAGAGATGAACATGAAACTCAACCAGATACAAAAAATAGCACTCCTAAAGTTGACTGAGGCTTATAGAACGACATCTACTGACACCCTTCAAGTCCTGGATGGATGCGTTCCTATTCACTTCAATTCCCTCTCCTACCAACGAAGGTTTGAACTATGGAACAATGGATACCCCCATCACGATCAACAACGTGACTTGGAATTCGAGTAATGCCTGGTCAAAGATCCCAAAACTGAAACCCCCTTGCACTAAAAAGAACATAATCTGGGACCAAACTCAGCAAATACCGACTACGCATATATGGACGGGTCCAAAATTAATGAAAAAGTTGGCTGTGCGACACTCATCTTCAAGGACGAAATCCTAATCACCAAAATTCGGACATGACTTGATGATGTTGCATCAGTGTTTGAGGCAGAGGCTTGGGCAATCCTCATCACAATGAGGGAAACTCTTAAGCAAGGCTGGGAGAAATGTCACATCCACTCTGACTCAAGGTCAGTCCTCACTGCACTTGAAGGATTCGAGATGACAAATAATACCCTCAAGAACATTTAAACCCTGAATAAAGAGAATCCGGAGATCTTCACCTTCCACTGGGTGAAAGTCCATGTGGGAATTATTCACAACAAAGAGGCAGACCTGGCAGCGAAAGCAGCAATGACATTGGAAACAATTGAAATCCCTGCCAAGCTGAGCAAGCAACAATTTAAGACCCTGACGGCAGAGATGGAGTCAAAACGGTGGCAACAGTTCTGAAATGAATCCAAAAAACCAGGCGACTCCACTCCTTCATGCCAACTGTCTCACGGAAGAGAATCAGAGCGGACTTCTACATCAATCAGATCCTGATCGGACATGGGGCCTTTAGAACCTACCGCAAGAGATTCACAGAAAGATTGACACCTGCCAATACGACGATGAGGTTCAATCACCTGAACATCTTGTCCTCAACTGCCACGAATACAACAAGATCAGAAGGAAGTTCTACCTCAAGAACTATAGAGACAAGTATATCCACCAACTCATTGTGCTCAAGGGATTTAGATTGGGAGTCAGTGGAACCTCGAAAACCGAGATCCAGCAACAGATGGAGAACACGTCCTGACTTGTACATATCTTTTTTTGTATTTTTATATTATATTGTATTTAACCCTGTACTCTTATTAATTAATAAAAGCCATTATGTGCTCTCAAATCTTCCAGTCAGAGTCCAATAGCACGTCGATCAATTGACATACTTTCACCTTTGGGTGTTTCCCCTTGGGGGGTTTGGCTCTCCCCACCACTTGAGTATCCAAACTTTTGTCCTTTTGGACCTTGGCGTTTCTGCTCCCCACTGGTCTCTGTTCCTGGGTTCCATCCAGGATTACTACATGCAACGACGTTCTCTCATCGTATACCTTCGGGTGGGTCGGTGCTCTATTGAATGTAGCACCCAAATATGAAAATTCGAATTTTTGAATTTAATTAATTTCGAAAATAAAACTTCATTTTTTTATATTACACCTTCAAAAACAAACATTTCAAGCATAAAATTAAAAAAAATGAGACACATAACAAAAGTTTCAAGGGTTACTATAGTTCCAAACAAATTTCGACCATTCACACATCAAGTTACGCCAGGCAATAAAATCGTAGGAACACATTCCAAAGCAGTAATCTAAAGGTTTAGCGCATTTGGCACCCGTATCATCTCGTAGGATTTAACCAAGTATTGGATGTCGGTAATCACATTTATCGAAGTGGGGGCTTAGGCATTTAATGGGCGTACTTCAGACTTGTCAATAATTCTTCTTATCATTAAAAATCTCAAAAAATGAAACCAAGAAATAGGGAATTATCAAATGTCTTATAACAATCTTTGTTTTATTGGCATCTGCTGATCTACCGATGAGAATAGGTTGGTTGGTTTTAATGGAGCAAGGTCCAAGTAAGGAGAAGCTGCGCCAGGCATGAGTTGGAAATTATCATTTTCTTTGACCCATTAAAATCTTAAAATTATGAACTGTTAAAACAAAATGTTTTTTTTAAATGATATAGGTATTTATAGAAATTAAGAAACTTGTGATTAAAATACTTTTTAAAGTAGATAAAATGAATAAAAATTTAAACTTCTGATTAAAATATTTCTAAATTTAGATAAAATGAATAAAATTAATGGCTTTTAAAAACGCAAACAGATTGCGATGGGGTGGTTCCCCTAGCAAGTCTTGTAAGTTTAAAATATCACTGTTAAAAAATATGATGCGGAAACGGGTAAAATCTGGACACACAATTAAAATATGATGTACTAAGTATGGTTCATCACACGTTTCACACTAAGGATTTAAATCACTCAAGAATAGATGTTTGTGGGTGAAACGCATGTGACCAATACAAAGGTGAATCAGTCTGACATCTGCGCTTCGTACAGGTAAAACACGTAATGGGATGATAAATGAAAAGATTGAATAGAGTTTGTTGCATGTTCCGAGATTCCTGCCAAAGAGAATTTGTAAAATGTTTTAAAACTTTTCTCACATCTATTGATGGAACAGAATAGAAATGGATGCAGACCTCGCAGCCGCATCAGCCTTCTCATTACCATCTATTCCTATGTGGATTGGTATCCAGCAAAACAGTACCTCGAATCCATTTCGAGAAAATTGAATCAAGCAATTTGAAAATTGTAGACACAACTGGATGGTAATTATAGTTACAATTTTTCAAAGCTTCTAAAACACTCTTACTGTCAGTATAGATGCAATATTTATGTACATTTTTGGTACTTACATACTGAAGTGCACGATATATAGCCATGGCTTCAGCAGTGAAAAGGGAGCAGGATTTGTGAAGGCTGTAAATGAAGGAGGTATTGTCAACATCAACTCCACAGCCAACGAGCCCCGCAGTTTTGGATCCATCTATGTAGACGGGAGTGTACATAGCATACTAACAGCGATGAGATGCATAAAGCTGTTGAAAAATAGCAGGAGTTGTGACCGACTTTTTATAGTTTTCAAAGGCATTGAATACTGTAATGCTTGGGTCATACCAAGGAGGATGTACGAAGAAGTTTGTAGACTCAACACGAACATCACATAGGTCAGATAGCAAAAGATAGGATTTAACACGTTTGAGAAAAGGTTGAATGCTTGATGGTCTAGCATTATATAATCTCTTAAGAGTGGCATTTGGAATCGTAGAATGTAAGGGATGATGAGATGAGGGCATAATTTTAAATAATAACTAAAAGACAGCTGCATCCGCCTCAGGTCTAATGGTAATTGTTGGCAGATTACACATAGACTCTGGATGAGTGAAGTGCGAAATGCAACAGAGCATATTCTTAAAGCAGAGTGGTGAATAGTGTCCAATCTGCGTAAGACGGAAGATTTAGCTGATCCGTACACAACACAACCGTAGTCAATGCGAGATAAAATTACCGACTGGTAAATTCAAAGGGGTGATATGCGATCCGCACCCCAAGATGTATTCGAAAGCACTTTGAGAATATTCAGCAGTCGTTGGCATTTCTTTCGCAGATGTAATACATGCAGAAGGAAAGTTAATTTTTTTTTTTTATCGAAAATGACAACAAGAAATTTTATCTCATTGATCACAGGGATAAGTCTACCGTTTATGTGAAGCATAGGATCATGATGAAAATTATGAACCTATGCAGAAATGAACACAGCAACTCTTATTCGGAGATATGCTAAGGCTATTTTGTGCACACTAAGCAGAAAGATTATTTACAGTTGTTTGCGATTGTCTTTCAATTATACACTACTGGCCATTAAAATTGCTACACCAAGAAGAAATGCAGATAACAAAATGATATTTATTGGACAAATATATTATACTAGAAATAACAAGTGATTAAATTTTCAAAAAATTTGGCTGGATAGATCCTGAGAAATCAGTACCCAGAACAACCACCTCTGGCAGTAATAACAGCAGTTATACGCCTGGGCATTGAGTCAAACAGAGATCGGATTGCATGTACAGGTACAGATGCCCCTGCAGCTTCAACATCATGCCACAGTTCATCCACCGTAGTGACTGGCGTTTGGTGACGAGCCAGTCGCTCGGCAACCATTTACCAGACGTTTTCTATTGGTGAAAGATCTGGAGAACGTGCTGGCCAGGGCAACATCCGAACATGTTCCATATCAAGGAAGGTCCGTACAATACCGGCAACATGCGGTCGGGCATTATCCTGCTGAAACGTAGGGTTTCGCAGGGCTCGAATAAAGGGTAGAGCCACGGGTCGTAACACACCAGAAATGTAACGTGCACTGCTCAAAGCACCGTCAATGCGAACAAGAGGTGACCGAGATGTGTATCCAATGGCACCCCATACCATCACGCCAGGTGATGGGCCATTATGACGATGACGAATGCACGCTGCCAGTGTGCGTTCACCACGATACCGCCAAACACGGATGCGACCATCATGATGCTGTTCACAGAACCTGGATTCATCTGAAAAGATGACGTCTCGCCATTCGTGCGCCCAGGTTCGTCGTTGATCACACCATTGAAGGCGCTCTTGTCTATGACGCAGCGTCAAGGGAAGCCGCAACCATGGTCTCCGAGCAGAGAGTCCATGCTGCTGCAAACGTCGTCGAACTGTTCGTGCAGACACTTGTTGTCTTCCAAACGACCCCGTTTCTTGACTCACGGCTCGTGACGTGGTTGCACGAGCCATTACAGTCATGCGGATAATATGCCTGTCTTCTCAGCTGCTAGTGATAGGTGGCCGTTGAGATCCCGCATGGCGTTCCGTATTACCGTCCTGAACCCATCGATTCCATATTCTGATAACAGTCATTGGATCTCGACCGACGCGAGCAGCAATACTGCGATAAGATAAACCGCAATCCCGGTACGCTACAATTCAACCTTTATCAAAGTCAGAAACGTGCTGGTACTCATTTCTCCTTCTTACACGAGGCATCACAACAACTTTTCACCAGGCAACAACGTTCAAATGAAATTTGTGTATGAGGAACCGGCTGAACAATTTCCTCATTTAAACATAATGTAGGTGTCTCTACTGGTGCCTGCTTTGTCTGAATGCGCTGAAAAGCTAATCATTTGCATATCACAGCACCTTCTTCCTTTCGTATAAATTTCACGTCTGTAGCATGTCGCCTTCTTGGTGTAGCAATTTTAATGGCCAGTAGTGTATTTATGTTAGATCCTTGATATGAAATTTGCAAGTCGTCAACATATAAATTCCTATGAACAGAAGATGGTAATGGATGAAGTATGTTGCTGATGAAAAGGTTAAAAACGGTCACGCTTAAAACGCTACCTTGAGGAACACTCTCAGCCTGTGTAAAAGTATTGGAAAGTGTAGTGCCAATACGCACTCTAAAAAAACGAAGGGCTAAAATACTCTGTATGAATATGGAAAGATTGCCCTTAAAGCCAAGATGGTACATAATACGGAGAATGCCATAACGTACCGTACGATCATACGCTTTCTCGATATCAAAGAAGATTGCAACAAGATGATTTCCCCTTACAAAAGCCTTTCGAATGTGGGATTCCAGATCTATTATATTTTCAATAGCAGATTGACCTTTTCTAAAACCACTTTGATAAGGAGGAATTCAATTATTCTTCTCTAAGATGTAAGTGAGTCTAGCATTGACCAAACGCTCGAATGTTTTGCATAGGCAACTCGTAAGAGCTATTGGACGATAACTCATAGAATCAGAGGAATCTTTGCCCGGTTTCAAAATAGGAATCAATATTGCTTCTCTCCAAGCTGTGGGATAAGCATGTTCTGTACAGATGAACATGCTTATCCCACAGCTTGAAATGACGGAGCATTTGATAAGAGATTCCATTAGGTCCGGGACTGGTGTCGTTTGCCTGACATAAGGAAATCTTTAATTCTGACAATCCAAATGCACAATTATACGGTAGATTACTTCGATCAGAAAACCGTAGAGGAGTCCGCTCAGATATTCTTTTAGACCTTTGAAAAGTAGGACTATAGGAATCAGAGCTGGACACACTCGCAAAGGTTTCTCCGATGACATTGGTAATATATACCGTTGAGGAATGCACTGCAGCTCCAGTTTTTAAAACAGGAATGGAATAATCCTGATAAATACCATTGGCTGCTTTAACTTTCCCCCACAATCATTTGCTGGATGTCGATGAGGTAATTCAAGACTCGTAACTAATCCAATATTCTCTTTGACTTTGGCATTTTTCTCTATGAGCTTCTGCTTTGGCTTCTTTAAAAGCAATAAGGTTCTCCATAGTAAGATATCTTCGGAAAATATTCCATTGCTTCCTTTGTTTTTTGTAAGATAGTTGGCACTTTCATTCCACCATGATTTTATATGTTTATGTGGATTAGAGGAACTTTTAGGAACAGCAATATCCGTAGCTTTAATTATTGTGTCAGCAACATATTTAACAACATCATTAATCACATCTCTCTTAATTCTTGTTTCCGTAATCATAGCCAATTGCGTGAAAAGAACCCAATCGGCTCAACTGTACACGTAATTAGGTGTCCTATGGGACACATTATTACTTCCAGTCTGGGTCACGATAAGAGGGAAATGATCAATGTTGTAAAGATCATTTCCTACAGTGAAATTCAGCAACAGCAGAAGTGACGGAGAACAAATAGCTAAGTAAAGCGAATGAAATGTACGTGTAGGTTCGAGGAAATATGTCTTCTCGTTGGTATTTAGCAGACAAAGAGAGTTATCAGAAATGAACTGCGCTATCTGACGAACGCGAGAATTCGTATCATTACTACCTCACAAAGGACTATGGCCGTTAAAATCGCCCAACAATAAAAATGGAGGTGGGAGTTGATGAGATAAGTCATTTAGTTCCTCTGCTTGAATAATGTCATTTGGTGGTAAATAAAGGCTACGGATTGTGATAAGACATGTGGTATGAATTTGGATAGCCACAGCCTGCAGTGCAGCGAGCTGCTGATGTGCTTTGCTAGGGCATCTGTTTGATGTGAATATACTAACTCCATCGCTTGCAACTGTATTACCATCATAATCTTTTCTGTGTCATTTAAATCCACGTATTTTAGAGGTAATAGTGGGCTTCAGGAATGTTTCCTGGAGAGCCACACATAGAATTATAGTAAGAGATAATGGATTTGACATCATCAATTCGAGGCCAGAAACTACGACAAATCCATGAAACAAAAGAAGTCATTGATGGAATATGAACTAACCATTATCACTATTGCTTAAAGTCATCTCAGATGAATCTTCTAAATTAAAATCATCATCTGAGGGATGCAGTTTAACAGTGTCTGCATCCATGGTAAGAAGGGCTTTCTTTGAAGTTAAGGAAGACATTCTAAGGCCTTCCTTAGAGAGTTTGAGTTTTCTAGCTTTCAAAGATTTAGATTTTGCTGACATTTTAGTGAAAGCGGGTATAGGCTTGGGCGCGTTCGTAACCTGTGAGGGTAAACAAACTGAACGACACGAGTAATCTTCTGTTTGAGTGCTACAAGATCGAGTGACCTTTCTAGCTGCAGCTGCATAGCTAACACCTGTTACTGGAGTCCGCGAAGTGATTAACCGTCAAGCCTCTGGATAAGTTATGCTGTTTTCAATTTTGAGAGTGGTAAATTCTTTTTCCAGTTCCCAAACAGGACAAGTTCGAGAGTAAGAAGTTTGATTGCCTTTGCAATTGACACACACTTCTTTAGCATCGCAGGTAAGACAATTATGGCTAACGTCAGAACAACGGGCTCAAGTGAGTGTACCCCTGCAAGCTATTTTAGAATGGTCAAAACATTGGCACTGGAAACATCTGAGAGAACTTGGGATGTAAGGACGAACAGAACACTTCATAAAATCGACTTTAATACATTGTGGCAAGTCTGGTGTCGCGAACGTCAAAATTAGATGTTTTGTGTTTAGAACAATGTCATCTCTCTTGATTGTAATTCTTTTGACAGCACTGACTTTCTGGCTTTGAAGGTTTTCCAATATTTCATCTGTTGACGTGTGATATAAGTCCTCTGCAGAAATAACATCTCGTGAAAAATTTAAATTACCGTGAGGTTCGACAGTAACTGATATATCAGCTATTGCTTTCATACCTTGCAGCAGCATAGATTGTTTTTCCTAGGCAGTTTCCACTAGAAGAACACCAGAACGTAACTTTTTAATGCATTTTACTTCACCAAGGTAATATGTAATACACTTTTCAATAAAAAAAAGGGGGAAACAGATTCAAAAGAACCTCCAATTTTTTTATGATAAAAAATTTCGCTTTGCATACTATCATTTGATACTCCCGCGGGAGCGAGGGGAAAGTTTTTTTATCCATATAGGATCAAACAAATTCAGGAACCGACGGCACCACTCACCACGGACTCCTACAAGGGGATGCAAGTTATCTGCAATAGTGTAAGCCAGTCCCTATACACTCACAGTACATCCCTGAAGTGTTCTCTACCCTTAACGAGTCATCCAGCAGATGTACCGATCGCTGGATCCATAAAGCCGATTGATGTGCTGAGGAGCACAACACACCTCCCGTTTACCTGAAGCAGAGGCCAAAGTAATGTTTTAGTCTCTGGGGGCCTCAATTACCAGGACCCTCCTTTCCAGGGACACGGGTCTCCACGCACGGCAAACACATGGGTAATTTAGTCCCCAAGAGAAGCTATTAGCAACAGAGAGGCGACAGGTACTCAAGGGGAGCCCTCAACCTCGTTAGAGGCAACCACAATGAGGGAGAAAAGGAAGAAAAAGCAGAAGGGAAGAGAAGAGAAGAAAAGAAAGAAGAGGACAGATCACTGGGGTACCTCGGGATTGTGACACCCGTGTTTACTTAAAGAAAGTAAACCCCCTGAGAGGCCGATGAGAATAGGTCCTGTTAAGATAATGTTACACATGCTCAGTTGTGCGGGTCATTATGTCATGATATGACCAATGTATTGGCATAAAAGTGACCGTTATCCATCAAATTTGGTACCACCTCTTTTAACAACACGTAATAAGTTCTTCGACGGGGTGTTGAAAAAATAATTATCGACCCATTAAAAAGTAGGGTAGTGTGTGTTGATATTAAATATAATAAATCTTAAATATAATAATCATAAAAATAACATAATAACAGTACTTTAATCAGAATATTAAAGATATATTACAAGAGTTGTACACACACACACACACATATATATATATATATATATATATATATATATATATATATATATATAAAATTATCAAGTTATTATTAAATAAAAGTTTGAACTAACATGTTGTGTTCGATCAAGCACGAAAGTTTCCGTGGTATTTTTCAGTCAATTCACCGAGACGAGACTAATTTAAAAAGCTGTTAGTGGAGACTCTTCACACAAGTGTCTCGAGATGGAACACTCATAGCCAGGCTCCGGATGGGAATTCTAACCCAAGCGCGTTGTATAACAGATTTTGGCTGAGATTCAGCGGGTTGGCGATGTGAATAATGCGATAAATTTATCTGGTTAGTAAGAGTATTTTGTTTACATATTCTGTTTTCCTTACAAAAGAAGTAGTGACTTAGTATTGTTATATTTTCAAAAAGTATTCACAAAGTGTTAGTTGATTAATTCATCGTGATTGTGAATATAAATTTTATGTATTGTTAGAATAGTAGATTATTTTTTATTCTTAGATGCACCAACAACGTGTATAAACAGTAATAAATTTTTAATTATTGATTGCTGGATAAATTCGTAATTTACTAATGTTTATAAATACCTAAGCTGCTATGTTTATTAAACAAACTTTATAAATAATCTTAATGCCTCTTTTGACAGTTATATTTAAACTAGTTGCTAAGGAAAGAGTTTTATGTTTTGAAGTATATTATTTAGCATGATATTTTGATTCAATGGAAAGAAGATAACTCATTGAAGTTATTATTTGCTTACAAAAATATTTTCTCCGAATTCATTTATTGCAAACTTGTGATTTATCTTAGTAGAAATTTTAACTTAAAAAAGTAGACAACGTGTGTGTTCACATTAAATAACAAAATATTTTAACTCTGCAGTTTTTCTGAATTAAAATTTATAACGCATCCGAAGCTTGTGCAAACAATTCATACATGAAAAATATTTAATTAAAATTAAATTTTAAAAAAACTACTTGAGATAAATAATTATACACCCTAAATATTGTTTTGCCATATGAACATAATAAAATAAAATAAAAAAACCAAAACAATAGAGCAATTCGAAATAAAGAATTTATTATGAAACCAGGCATAAAATTAATTTTTGCCATAAAAGCATGATGAAGTGACACAATTTATAAATGTTTTGTTTCGTATATTTAGTGAAAAAAATTTATGTAATTTTCCCTTGAATTTTGTTTCACAAGACATTTTATTCCCATTTATGTTTATAAAATCTTTATTTAAATACAGAAATCAGAAGGAAGTGTGAACATTCTTTTTTATTGCTTTTACCTTGTGCGTAAGAAATATAGGAAAAGATACATGGCACAATGTTTATAATAACTCTAAAAAATTATAGAAATAAGAAGGAAATATGATAATTGCAATCATTCTTTTTTTAATAAGTAATAGGAAAGAGATGAATGGCTCATTGGGCAGCGAACTCCATTTCTCTGATAGAGGCCCGAAACTCGGTTCCATAGTTAAACAAACTCGGTTACTAAAAATAAATATTCAAATTGTATACCGCCAAATTATTGCCTCCACTTTCTCCAAGTGCGCTTGCGTTACAATTCCCATCTGGAGCCGTGCTATGAGGGCTCTACCTCGAGACACTAGTACGCTTCACTACCTCGTCAGTTGCACATTCTCTGCGAAATGGTGTATTTCTTCGCTCTGTTCACTTTTCGAGATGGGACCGCTATAATACTCCTCCACCAGCGTTAGTGAGAGTTTTTCTTGCTTGTCTCTTTTGTTAAAATAAACATGTCGACATGAACGTATCACTTTTGTTGTCGGAATGACATCTGTAGCTGGAAGTGTAGGTAGTGTTGTAAGGATAGGAAAAAACCCGGTATGTTCCTGGCAATAAACCGGGTTTTTTTCCATGGAAATTTAGAAAATTCCCTGGAATTTTCACAGTTCACAAATTTTTAAAATTGTGGAAAAATCTGAAATTTCTTAAAAAATGTAAAATTTTTAACTAATAAAGCGACATAATATATATAAAGAAATTTATTAAATTTCAATAAAGAAATCATAAATTTAGAAATTTAAGATTCCTACTTTTATGTACGGCAATAGAAATTTCACAGAACATTTGGAAAAAGATGCCGGCCATTTGTAAAGATTGAATACCTGCGGCTTGAGCGGCTACCAGGCGCGTCGGCAGGTGGTGGATAGTCGAACATCCTGTAGTAATGACAGGATAACCTCTGAATAACAAATAGGAGGTCGCGAACCAACTCCCGTAACCCAGGTGTTATGCGATCCGTGCCTTGGGTGAATGGCACTGCGGTTATAGTGTCTTAACGGAGCTTCTAGTGCAACTGGCGAACCTCTAGAGTATTTTGCCTTATCCAGCATCTCAGGCAATACTGGGTGGACCTTTTCTGTTCCTGAGCTTTTCTTTTGAGTTAATTTATGGCTGATGAAGACATAAACTTAACTCATATTACTGCTTCTGCAGGTAAAAAACGCGAAGTAGGCCATTCTGTTGAAGAAATGGATACGAAGGGAAAACCAACTGAAGGGGAAGAAATGGACCCTTTTTCAAAAGAGGTTGAAATGACCTCTACACCATCAACATCCCCAGAGGGGCAGGAAGCCATTAGTAACATGACTGCCTCCATGGAGGGAATTAAACTCAAAAAGAGACTTTCTGGAGCACAAAGAAAGAAACTCATTAAAGAGAAAAAAATAGCTGAGGGCACTTGGGTAGAAAAACCCAAGCAAAAACAACAAGATGAGAAAAGATCATCTCCAAGGATGGTACAAGACACTGCCCCTAAGACTGCCAAAAAAGGACCTGAAGGTACTACCCATAAGGAGACTTTGATGGCGGTCAAAATGGCGGTGATTCTTGAGGGACATCCTTCAAAGCGGTTATCAGATGAACAGGCTTCAGACCTGGAGTTGTTGATAACCAACAAAATCACAAGAAATGAT
>JAPDSC010089813.1:0-12499 GCA_026290005.1 Latrodectus geometricus | reverse complement strand
TATATATATGTTTTTGTAAAATGTTTTACAAATGGGTCTTATAACATTTTTATTTAATACATATAGTACAACACATTTATTTAATGTAAAAATGTAGAATGTTGCATATACTTTTGAATAGTGATTAAGTATGTATAAGATACTCAATTATGTGGGATAATAGTAAAAATAAATCACATGCAATTTCATACAGACAAGGAAAGAAAAAAGTGACATATTTTGTTTGATATGTGTGTTGGATTGTTATTATTTGTATTATTATTTATTCTATATAACAACATTTGTTTTTAGGTGGAATATATTTCAATAGTATTTGAAAGAATGTATGATTTCCTAAATCACATTCAATTCCAATTACATATTAAATGTATTGCATTAATTATTTTAACAATTAATTAAGTCATTTTATACAATAACTTGTTTTCAATGGAAAGAAATTTGAGTGTATTAAAAGACAAATATTTTAATATTAATTAAATATTATTAAATTTTGAAATATTTGTTGCATTTATCTTGAAAAAATGTAACGGCATTTCGTAAAGTATTTTTATGTACTTAAAGAAATTTCAAGTAGACTGAAAGATAAATCATCATAACAAAAATAATTTGAATAATTTTCTCAATTCTATTTTACTGATGAATGAGCTTTTAAATTAACATTAAGTTTTGATTTAAAAGATAAATACTATTAAAAATTATATAAAGTTAAGCAAACTATAAGACTTATTAATATTAAGAAAATATTGTTTTGAATAAGTATTATCTTAAAATAAAAGAAATTTCATTTTTAGGATTTTTATTTGTTAGATTAGAAACATTAAAGGACAATAAATGCAGAAGAAAAACTATTTATAATTACTTTTAATAGATTAAACTCCTTATTTCTTTTTTTAAAAGCTTTCGATTTTTATTTTTTAATTAATAAATGTTATCAATATTAATAAAGCAAGCAGTTTCGAAATGCATTAAGAAATTCCGAGGCTATGGAAAGTTGGTAATTTTAAAAAAAGCAAACGGGCCCAGCAGATCCATTTTTGAAAGCAGAAGAGTTCAGGAATGGAATTTTAAATCATTTCTATAGATTACATCATGACAGAAACAACTTTACCGGGAAATCAAATCATAATCTCAATTAAAGTTATATTAATCGCAAACATTGTAATTAAAATTTTGAAGCGAATCATCTTAAGCTTTTATTTTCAGTTAGTTAGAATTCAATATTATAAAATAAACTTATTTTAATTCCATTTAGGCGTTCTCATTACAATTTCGAACTGAAATTTAACTGTCTAATGGAATGAGAATTTTTGATATTGATTGATATTTCCTTATAAATTGGATCATATAATTTACTAAAAAATATATATGTTTATTTAAAAAAATAAATATAATTAATAAGAAAAATATTTTTATTTTCTGGGAAAGAAATTTAGATAAGGTTTTCTTCTTTAAAGTAACACTTATTAATATCATATAAATGTTTTAAGAAATGTTCATAAAATTTGAGGTACATGTTTTAGAATTTTAATGCTTCTCTAAAGCTCGTTAAAATAAATGTTTAGTTTACAAAGTTAACACTTTGTTAAGAAATTAAAAATGATTAAAATAAATTAATAAAATATTAATAATTATAAAACTATTGAGAGGATAACATGTTCAGATGAAAAGCAAACTAATACATATCACTAACTTAAATGTAACCGAAAGAAAATAACTTATAAAAATAATAAAAGTAAATAGAGCTTAAAAAATTGGGGAAATAACACGAAAAAAACAAAAATGTTTTCAATGGAAAGGAAACACACAAATACCTAATTAGCAGCTTTAACTCAGATTACTCTTCATAAATCAAATAAATATAGCATCACTAATAAAGTAAATTTGTGTTAATTGAGTGAATGTAACATGTTTTTTAATTTCTCATTATTTAGTGCATTGGGAATATTTGCTAAATTGTTGTTAGAATAATCTTGAGAAAAAATGGCTGTTGTTATTATCTAATTCACTAAAAAGTTTCAATCTAAAAATGATTGTGTTTAAATTAGTTGAATCATTTTATAATATTAATAACTCCGTATTCTTGTGTTACAAGTTTGTTTTTATATTATGGATTTTACAATTAGTAATAATTTCTGTTTGATAGACTGTATTAAAAATAAAAGTTAATCATGTGTAAAATTTTCTTAATTAAGACTTCTTAAGTCTTTTTTAATCTATCATAAGTCCAAAATTAATCAAGGATGAGGTCTCGAAACATATATAATTGCCTTAAATCATTACCTAATGAGCCTATATACAGGAAAATATATAGCATCCTTGTGATTTAATATTCATTTATTTCCTTTTAAATATTTTATAGTGATTTTAAGATGATTTTATTTCTATTCTTGTGACATAATCACAAATATTTATTTCATTATTTGCTCTTGAAAATTCTAAGCTATTAGGAAAATTACAATGAGCACATATATTTTTGGAAACAATGGTTAAATAATACACATTATTTATAATACACTCAATTAATTTACTAGTTTAATGAATAAATTTTTTATAAAATCATTAATAAATGGCATCACTACATTCTATTACATATTTATATTTGAGATCAATGCTTATTTTAGGATATTAACAAAGAATCTAATGACAAATAGTGCAATTTATATTGAATAAACTGAAACTATTGGTTTACTGATGCAGTTACGTTCATTCTTCTTGATAATTTAAGTGCAAAGCTAACAGCTGAATTAATTATTTTCTGGAGCTTAGTTCAGCACATTCTGCATTTCTCATTTTAAAAAAAATATTTTCAATCTATTTTTATTAACGGTTTTTGTTGACTGAGAAAGCATGTACACAAATCTGATCGTAGATTAATAAGTAAACCAAGAGATAATCGTATATTAATAAGTAAACCAAGAGTAAAATAATTAAATTATTGACATTTCTAGTAAATCCTGTATAAGAAGCTTTATCAAAATTGTTTGCTGTTTTATTATAATGAATTCTTAATTTACCTCAATATTGATAATTCTAGTTTTATGTTATATTAAAATAAATAATCTTAATTTGTGTATATTTATAGGTTTTCAATTTTATTATATATTAATGATTCTCATAGTTGGTTCTCTGAGACATTTTATACTTCTACTTCATCAACAGTGAGGTTTCCTATGTTCTCTAATAAATGAACATGAAAAACTCTATTTTCAAAATTTTAAATAAAAATTTTTTATACTTAAAATGATGCAATAATACCGCTAAAGGCGGATAAATTTTTAATTTCAATATTAATAATTTAACAACAATTTATAAGTCTGCTGTTGGTTGTTTTTAAATGCTGTTTAATCAGTGGGATTTGTAAATTTCATGTTTAATTTCTTTTATAACATTAGCATAATAATGTTCTCAATAATGCATTAAAGTTTTGCTTAAAACATTCATTGTAGAAGCTATTTAAAATTTGTAGAAGACAATTAATACTACATCAGTTTTTGTGTATCAAAAATAAAAGTTTTATGATAAAATTGGTTGTTGTAGCAAACAGAATTAGCTTAAGACTATATTCATTGTAACTGATGGAGACAGAACTTTTGGTTTCTTCATTGAATTTAAATGTTTATTTTTATAGCAACATAATTGCTCTATTGTATTCTGAATAAATTTGAAATTGATTTTAAATATCATTGTAATTTTGCTTATGATTATCATAAACGTTAAGATTAAAAATGTTTCCCACATTCTTTAAACAGTTAAATAGATAACTTTTATGAAAAATAAAGTAAAAGAAACAAGAAAGATATAAATTACGGGAAGACGAAATAATCACTAGGAACTTTGACTTTTAGAAAACAAAAAATATTGTGTAACTAGATTGATTATCTTGAAGAAGATAAGCAACCGTGGGGATATTTAAAGGCAGAAAAGCAACAGCAGCTATTTTATTTCAACATTGATTTGAATTTTTAATATATTTGTTAAAAAAGCTGGCAGAAATCAACATTTTTTGCTTAAAAGATTGCTTGAAACACCATAATGATATTGATTAATATAAATTCTGTGTGAAATATATATGGAGGAAAATTACACGTTGACAGCAAAGACATATAACTACCAGAGCTAGGGAGAGCGAATATAAATATATATTTTTTGTTTCCAATGGCGGGCATACTTGAGTAATTAGCCCATTTGCCGCAATAAGACCAGAAACTGCTACTCATTTTATCCTTACCCAGTGGGCACCTGTGAACCAAGACACGGAGATACGAGTAGCATCGCCCACGCCACACTACCACAAACCCGTTTAGAGGGTGCACCACATTCATCCATCATCTGAGGAAAGGACAAGAAACACAGAGAAAGTACATCCATGCCCGATTCGGGATTCGAACCCAGGTCCTCCCCATCCGTAGTCAGGTACTTTAACCACCAGACAAGGTGGGCAGTGGAGCGAATATATTATGACGGTAATTTAATATTATTTATCTTGATAGTTTCAATAGCATAAAAATACTTCTTAAGTCTTTATAATTTTGTTTACAAGCTAAGAACTATAATTTTTATAAGATTTATTTTTTATTTTAAAAACACTCATATGAATTAATTTTTTTAGTTGATTTTTTAACTGTTTGTGAAAAAAGTAAAATAATAACAATCACAGATAGGAATAATATCAAAAAATATGAACAACTAATAAAATTTTAGAAAACTAAAATAATCATTTACTTTTTGTCAAGGATACTATTCTCATTAACTTTAAATTCAAATGCAGAAAATTGTGGAAAACTTTAGCAATTACGAGTAAAATGTATTTTATTTTTAAGAACAAAACATCACTTTAGTGACATGTAATGAATCAAATTAAAAGAGTTTAAAGTTTGACAGATAATTAAGAGGTTAATTACTTCCTTTATCCAGAATGCATTTTCATTTAACCGTTTTATCTCAGAAATTTTGTGTTTTTCAAAAAAATATACCAATGTCATTACTACAAATGAATTTTATTTGTATAGGAAATGAATGTCATTATCGATTCAGAAGATACAAAGGACTAATTAATTTTGTAAATCCTTAAAATATATTATTGAAATAGAATTAGGTAAGCAATTCTTTAGGATTAATTGTAAAATAAAAATTAAATTTCACTTGTTAATAGAAGCTCAACGAAAATATTCTAATAGTAATTATTCAAACCATATTATAATGCGTTTTAATGTTATAATTAATAATGTATTTTACAGAAATAAAGACATAAAAATGGGAAAATATATAAAAGCTATATCATAATTATATTAATATAGAAATATTTTGCCGAGAGGGAGACGTATTGCATTATTTAATATAAATGACATCTTTATATTTGAAATGGTGCTGTAGTAAATATAAACAAATGTATTGATTTTACCATTTTACAATTTTTCGGAAACAAAATATAAATTGGAGTATAATTATTGATATAATTACTATCTGAATTATATAATTCATTCAAAAGGCGAATTTTGTATTTGTATTAATATTCTGATTTTGAACAAAATTATATAGTACGGTTCACGTGATGTTTTATAATACATCAAAAAGCAATGTGGATATAGTAGCTTTAGTTTTGAATTAAAAAAATAAAGCTGCCTTTCTTTTTTTTTATCCAAACTTCAATTTTTAATTCAATTCTTCTGATTCCTTTGTTAAATTTCAATAGTGATATTGTATTATTAAAATTTAAATATACATATAATATGAATAATCTTATTCTAATTATGTTTTTGATTATAAATATGATTTTATTGTGATTATTTGAATACTACTCATGCTGTAATTAATTTTTTCAACGTACTCCTTAACTTAAACATTTAACTGATTAAATGTATGAAAACCAATAAAAGAAAATTTGAATGATTTGAGATTTTCTCTGTATAATCCTATAAGGTTTTAAAGCAATTAATTTAATGATGAGAAAGTTTATATAATAAAAATTAGTGAAGTGAGAAAATTTAAAATATTTAAATAAACTTAAAATCATTTTTTTTTTCAAAAAGGTTTTCTTTAGTTTAAAATGAGCAGGTTTTTGCAGTTATTATCGGAGCTTATCATGATAGACTTAAGGTGATTTTTATGAATATTGTGTTTAGATTTGTTACAATTTTATGTAGAATTAATAATGGAAGAGTTTTTACAAGTCAAGTACATAAAACGTATAAAGACTTTTAATGTGACTAGAAAAAACATTATATCAAATAGTTCACTCGAAAAGTATAAATGTAAGCAAGTATTAAAAAAAAAAATATATTTTCTTTAGTTTTAAAGTATTTGTAACTTTGACACTAATTTTATATGTGCCTTAGTTTTAGAAATGATATAAATGTTCAGCAATCAAATAAAGAGAAAGTTTATTAATCTCATTAAAATGAATAATATTATATTTATATAAATAAGTATAATAGTGTTTATAAAATAAGTTATTTTAATTAAATAATTTACTTTTAAATAAAAGGACTAAAAAAATTGTAGCATTTTAAAATGTTGCAAATTCCTTTTATGTTGACATAAAGTTAATTAAGTAGAACAAACAGTGAAAACGTATTTGTATGTATGTATAAATTAAAATTTTATGAATGATATGGTTTTGCACAATATTTTCTTCTTTTTATTAATACTATATATTTCATTAAATATTTGTACTCTAATGATAGACTTTGAAGTATCATTTTTTAATGTCATTAAAATATTCGGTCAATATAACATCTTAAAAAACATACATATATAAAAAATTCCATTTATAAATTTTAAAATTAAATAAAAAAAATTGCACAATAATATTGGATCATATTTCTTTAAAAAATTTCAAATTTTGATAAATTTATATAATTGAATTACTTTTACTAAGAATAACTAAAAGTCTGTACTTATAGTACTTTTTAATAAGGCTATCATTTCGATATATAATTCAACAATGTGAATATTTCATATTCTTTACCTATAATTACATTCACAATGTTTTTAAAATGTACTACATATCTATTTCACTATTATTTTAATTGTTATTGCATATTGCAGGTGAGAAAGCAATTCATAATTGAGGTGAATTTCTTCATCAATCATTAAATTTATTCTGAAAAGGGTGTGCATTTAATCAAGTCTTGTAAACTAAGTCCAAAGAGAATCGCCTACCAGATCCGCATTTGGATTCATCCAATTGATAAAAGTCCTTTGCAGAGCCTCGTTAATTCATGTTGGTAAATTTGAAATTGAATCTCATCACAGCTATTTTAAGAAGCATTTAGATCAATGGATGTGCAGATTCTACAGTGTAAAAATATCTATTTGGACGTGGACTATAGCAGAAAGATATACTAAATTTTTATTGATACATTGTACATTTAATCAATACATGAAATATTACCTCAGTATATTGGTTACTTACGGACATTGAATGCAAGATTAATTAATGAATTTAAATATTTTAAAAATGGAACTCCCTTGAAAACAATTCCAAACAATCATTCTTTTGAAAACAATCATTCTTTTCCAAAATTTATGAGATTTGCAAATTTCTATTAATATTAAATGAATATAAATATCAACATAAATTCCTTTTTATTTAAAAAAAATTAAGTTTTGATTGGAAAAAATATTTCAACGATAAAAATACAAATGGATTAATTTAATGATTACTTAATTATTAAATTAACATAATGATTACTTAATCAATTCATTTTAAATATTTCATTTCAAGTGAACTACTACCTTATCTTTTAAAAAAGAAATTTAAAAATAGATTAGAAAACTACAAACTCAATAAATAACGATTTCATTGCTTATGAATTAGACATGATAGATATAAAATATTAATTCTAAAAAAAATTTAAACATATATTATATGTGTTATAAATTTCGTTTAAGCAAAAGTAGACCTAAGACTATGATAGCTTAATGCGTTTCTTTATGATAACTTCAAAATATTTGCATAAAAAATTATATAAAAATAATAAAATTGATTGTAAGGAAATATGTCTCGAAAAATTAATTATGGTAGGTATTATTGTTTCTTTAAATTGTCATTAAAATAGACAACAGAATGAGTTTTAATGTTTAAAACATTATGGAATAAGAATAAATATAATAAATTGCGTAGTTATTAATTTAAAATTATTATATTAGTATGTTAGCAAAATCAAAATATCTATGTTAATATGACTCTTCAATGTAAATAAGAAAAATTACTAAATAAACTGTTTTAAATAACTGTGAATGAATATATTATATTTCTAACAATGTAGTATATTCAATTGAATGTAAAATCAAGTGCTTCGAATTTTAACCAACTCTTTAAAAACAAGCATTTTCCTGGCAAAAAAATTTGTAGCATTATCAGTAATACTTTCTGTTTTACGTATTTCCCTAGATAATTTAATAATATTCTCATAGAGCTACATAAGATAATTGCTTTTTAGAAATGTCCAATTATAAAATACATTAATTTTACAACACAATATCAGTTTTATGTTCGAAAAAAAAGTTTTCAAGATAACATGAAAATTTTCTTTAAATAGTTAATAAAATATTTTAATAGTGTTTGATTAAACAATTATTCCGGAGTTTTGCAAAATAAAATTTTGCAAAGTAATATGGGAAAGAAATGTTTTATAAATAAAGAACTTTTATTGCGATAAAACTTGAGTTTTTATTTCATAAATATGCGCCTATTTACGGTTGTTGCTAAAATAATTTACTTATTACGGTTTTAAAATTTAAATTTTTACAGTTTCCTCATTACCTATGATAATTATTTTAAAATTGAAACAAATGAGTAAAAAAGAAAAAAATGAAGAATTTTTATGCATTTAGAATATTATTTAATAATAATGATGAAAAAAGAAATAAAAGCATACTTTTTAAATAACATATAAAAAATCGCTAAGAAAATTATACTTTTGAATTTCATAAGTTTACTTCATACCTATATTTAAATTATTTTGATCAGAAATAATATTCATTATAATAACTTGTAAGCAGTAAGTCTGTCTCTTCATTATTCTAGTTTTTTTGTAGTTTCTACATTTATTATATAGAAATATATAATAAATATAGAAAATACAACTTTTGGTTCGTAGAAAAATTAAAAACGTATTTACACTATATAAATTTTCAAATTTTTAATTTTAGCTTGATAATATTCACTTTGAGTTCGAGAGTTGTTGAGAAAATTATATAGTATAACCTAGTTCCTACTTAATAAAATTAAACATACATTTATTTCTTAAAATGTCATTAAATTTCATGAAGATACACTTCTTTGTAAAAACTATAAGTCTTATTTTTATTACTCAGAGAAGTTAAAATGGTGAAACTTTACGAAGGAAACGATGATTTTCAATTAAAATTTAACTGCTGGAAATACAAACATCAAAAAAAAAATTCTTTTATTCAATTAATTTTCAAAAAGATCACAAGGAAGGAACAAAGAAATTATCTAATTTATATTCTCTCAAAGAGTTTTATAGTCCGAGTAACATTTCTTAGATTGAATCAGATATATTCGAGTTACTGTCATTCACGCTTTGAAATTTAAAAAAGAATTTACTCTTAAATGAAACTAAATTACTAACATCTCTTTTTACTAAGTTCTTACATTTATTTTTCATTTTATATTGTTCTATAAAATTTATAATTTTTATTCAGGGCTCTTAATGTATTTCTTGGAAGTTGCTGAACTCTTAAAAACAATTAAAACTTTAAGGACTAAAATTTTTAAAGGAAAATTAAAGAATGCAAACTCTAGCTTTTATAAGAAATAATTAATTTGTCATTCCAAACTAGAACACTAAGCAATGTTGTTCTGAATAACTTACAATTTTACCTTGAAAGATATCAAAATGCTTCTTTATATGTAAAGAAATTTTGATTTGATTTAAACATTAATTTTATGCTTGCTAAAACCTTTTTTTAACGTAATTGATGACAACTAAAAAAATACAGATTAAGATAAGACTTTTGAGTGTTTTAGAGACTGTGTAAATCAGTTTACTAACACAACAAATGTAACAATGTAAATAATTTAATTTATAAAAATTTTATTTAATTATTATTTAAAAGTATAAAATTTTTAAGAAGGATTTTGTTTAACATTATATTTGAAATAATAATTATATTTAATAGGGAAATCTTAAATGAAATGTTTTTAAAATATTTCTTTTAAGAATCAAATTTTATTCATCATGGAAGACAAATTGAAATTCTTGCTAAATTACATAATTTATCTTAATAAAAGGAAAACTTGAGAAATCATTTTGATACTGTGTTAATTGTTTCAAACTTTAAGCCATTAAATATTTATAAGAGACACTAAAGTTAATAGTACCGTACGTTTCTTTTTCATAAATATATTATAAGATAATAGAAAGTTTATAACTGTAATTAAGTGAACTTGAAAGTTATGTATTTGATTTATGAAAGGAATTATTTAAGTTATTTATAAAAATACTTGCGTGCCTTTCATGTGTCATTTAGGTGTTGAATTAAAAGGAAAAAATTGGTTACTTTTTTAAAATAATCTTATTCTCACAAAACTCAAATATACATCAGAAAATGAGATACTTTTAAAGTATAGTTTATAAATAATTTTAAATTTTAAAGAATTATTTAAAGACTAAAGTAAAATATTTAAATGAATAGAATATTGATTATGTTCTCAATGTTTTTATTAAGCTAATTTACGAGTGTAAAAGCACTTTATATGTATATTCTAAGAAAATGTTATAATGTATTATAAAATTGCATCATAATTCATGTAAGTGGTAATATTTCTAATTTCAAGTTAAAATATGTCTTTAGACGTAAAATACTTCATTACTCTGAAATAAGTTGAATATTTTTGTTTCAAGAAAAACAAGATTCTTTTTGATATCTTGTACGCGAAGCTAGCTGACTCGAACATGATTGAAGAATTGGTCCAATTTGTTAATTTTTAATAAAATTAGAAATTACATTACAAATGAACAAATGTCGTTAAGTATTCTTAGAGAATTGTGTTCTATTTGAAATAGGAGTATTAAAATTATTACTAAAATTATAGAAATATATAATATAATAACTACATTATTACGTGTATATATATATATATATATAATATTTTTTTATTTAACTAAAAATTTCAAAGTATTTTATAGTTTTACAAATGTTAAATTTATATTTCTTATAATACTAAGTTTTTGAATACACCGAATTTTTTCTTTTGCGTTGCAGCAATCAAATACATAATTTCTTTAATAAATTTTAATCTTTTGTTTTTATCTAATATGTAATATTTGTATCGAAAAATTTAAAGAGAAAATAAAATTCTTTTATCTATAAGAATTTCAATGCCAAATAGGATTTCTTTCAAGTGTGTAGGGATTTAAAAGAAAAAAGCCTTATTTTCAAACGGAATTTAGTTATTTCAGCAAAGGAATACAAAACCAATTGAGTTTCTCAAAGGAATTTACAGAATAAGGGAACTTAATAAAGACTCTTTTGTTTACATGAAATTGAAGTATTTTTTAACAGTTTAGTAAAAAAATAAAAATAAATGAAATAAATATTTTATACGTCTTAAAATGAATGCTTTAGAAAATAGGAAATACAGCTGATATTTAAGATAAAGTTTCTGTTGATTGCTAAGTGTTTTGCACGAATATAGGCATTTATTTTAATTTATACAAATTTTAATACATTCATTATATGTGAAAAGAATTAAAATTATAATAGCTTGTTTTAGCATTTGAATGCATTGTTTTACATTCGCATTACGCACTTTCTGTAAATTATTTAGGAATTAAATAAATAATTCTGTAAAATGTAATAAAATTAGAAAAGTTATGTAGGTTACTTTTAAATTCTAGTTTATATATTTAGTTACAATATATAAACCATAACTCCAAAAAAGAGAATAATTGTTAATCCAAAAAAGAAAAAAATAGAGTTAATGATTTATGTGGTATCATTTCAAAAAATAATATTAAAAGGCATTGTTTAATTTTAACCACCCAAACACAATATATTTAGATAAAATTAATATATAAACTTGATTCCAAACTATATTAAATTTTAAAATTACCATCATATTATTTTATAATTTTTTATTAATGTATAATTTATGATTGTGTTTGGACTATAAATAGTGATATTAAAACATTTATTAGATTCATAATTTTT
Source organism: Latrodectus geometricus (assembly GCA_026290005.1). Lineage (NCBI taxonomy): Eukaryota > Metazoa > Arthropoda > Arachnida > Araneae > Theridiidae > Latrodectus > Latrodectus geometricus. The sequence continues at coordinate 316 of JAPDSC010089813.1, read as the reverse complement.
TACCATTTCTCAAAGCAATGTCGAGAATAAAAAAAACTCATTTTGTGAGAAAACGAATAACAACAATTTCTTATTCATTTATATATTTTATAAAGGCTCATACGTAATTTTTTATGAATAATAAGTACATGTATGTTTTAAAGATAATTAGGTTTTGCAGAAATACATTTATCTTAATTTTTTAAAAGATGAACAATTAATTTATTTTAGAAAACTATCATATTACTAGGAATGTGTGATATTTAGAAAATTAGCTCACTTTCCATAATTTAATGGCTTTACCAAATATTTTATTTTTACGAACTAAAAACATAAA
>JAPDSC010089808.1:29122-49636 GCA_026290005.1 Latrodectus geometricus | reverse complement strand
ATTTACATACTATTGTAACTAAAATTTTACAATACAAAATATTAAATTAAAAAAAAAATCCTGTATACCTTCCAGAAAATATGCACCGAGTTTCACAAGTTCTAGTTCCCATGACTCGCCTAAAAGTAAAAGACTAATTATATGATTGCATATATTTTATACAACTAGATAGACATAGTATTAGGAAATATAATTGTAGAATTTAAAATTATTAAAATAAGAAATATGACACCCTAGTTTAACATTTACTACTAATAACACAAAATTTTCCAGTAGATTTTATTGTAAAAATTGCTAAAAAAATTTTAGGAATAACAAATTGGCCTTGAATTAGTTTCAAACTGTAAACTCTAAAAATTATTTTTGCCTTTTTTCTTGCATCCAAATGCTTTGTTTTATAATTCAGTTTTTTCCATTTTTAAATTTCTTCAAATCAATCATTTTTAAATTTTGACATAATTTTAAACTCATCAAACTTGTATTTTTATATTTCAAAAATACATTTATAACAATAACTATGATACAATTCATATTAAGAGTTTAATGTTTCTGTCATCAGAACTTAAATCATATATCACACTTATATTTCAAAAAACACAAGTGTGATATGAAAATTAAATTTTCATGGCAGTTAAAATTCTTAAGGTGAATTTAAGAATGTCTATTTACTAAATTTAACATTTAAATAAAACATGTGATGTTTATTTTTAAGAATATTTCTTATAAAATAAATAATATATAAGAAGTAAAAATCCAAATATAAGGAAATTAAAAATCTTATTAACACTCACACGTCTTTTTTTTTTTTTTTACATTATATAATTATAATTACATTGTATGTTATTCCAATTTTTAAATAAAAAATCAATAAAAATAATACCAGTGAAAAACCATATAGAACAAATTATGACTAAACATTTATAACTTATTACAGATTTGGATTAAAAGATAGTTATCACTTCAATAGACTAAGCAATTTTTATTTATTTATTTATTTATTTTTTTTTTTTTTTGATAAAAATCAGTCGTGATCACACCAATATAAATTCCTGTTTGGAATTAAGAAGAATTGCTTTTAACACTGTTTGAAACGTTCATTTTTGTGAAATATCAATAAAATAAAATATAAATAAATCCAAACAGAACAAATACAATATAGATAAACAATTCATTTTTGAAATATTTTATTTTAGCTGTTTTCCTTTCTTAACTACTAAAAGCTATAATTATATTATTTTTGTAACAGCAATTCATTTTATTGTTTTATTTTATAAATAATTTTGGTACTTACATTTTATCCTGTCAATCTTTTTTTGCCATAAAAATATCTCATCGAATTTTGTTAACTTTAATATTTTTTTTTTCAAAATATGAAGGAAAAGCAGAATAGTTTACTTATAGTTTCATGGTAACAAATTAATAACCTTCATTTGTAATTTATATCGTGCTAAATTGCATCATTGAACGATATGTATTTTTTCTCAGATATGGTTGACAGGAATATACATAAGTAGCATAATATTTTTTTGCCATATTTCAATTAAAATTACTTCCTTTTAAGTTATGAAATTTTTAATAAAAGGCTAAATATTATTACAATATTTACAGTAAATTGATGTTAAGCGTACATAAAATATAATATTTTTCACAATCTCTAGGTATTTTTATCAGTAAAATATTTAAGTCACCAAGTTTATGGGAATTACTTATTACAAATATATATTACAGTAATTCACACAATATTCTATAGTATTTTCATAAAGAAATTTCTTTGAAAAAATTCAGTATTAATTTTCAAATATTGTAAAGAAAAACTTCAGAATTTTAAATCTAGTATAACAATATTATTTAATTTACACATGTATAGTAGCAATTTAAATTTTTTATCCAAACAGTTAAAAAAATACAAGATTTCTTTGAAAACGAAAAAGTAAACTAAATTAATAATATTAGACAATAAAGGATGAATATTAGGAATAAAGTTAAGAAAAATTATATGAATATGTTAAGGATTTTTATTAAAATCTACTTACTTAAAATTTAATTCAAATACAGAGCCACCACTATCACTGCACAAAGCTAAAGTAGGATCATCTGAAAACTAAAATAAACATAAAATGCCAATTACGATAAAAAATTTAATTAGTACAGAATAACTTAACAATAGATTATGAGCTTATTCTAATTAATTTAAATATAAATACTCCTAATCTAATAATTATTTAAAAACATAAAAACAGTATTAAACTTTTAACAACAAATTTTTGAATTTTAATACAAATTGTTTTGCACTATGTTGCTAAGCATTTCAAGGATTTGTGTGAATGCATTATAGATCATTGTCTGCTTAATTTTGATTATGTAAAGCTCTAAAAGATCTCATTTTGAGATACCTATTACAAAATAAATAGAGGGAGGACATCTAGACCACAGCATACAAGGAGGGTTATGTATAAGGAAACTTGGTGATGCAATAACAACAGCATACAATGATCATTGCATAACAATACCTACAAGACAGAATCGTAGAAAGAAAAAAATTCAAGATAGAGACAGGCAAATATTAAGAAAGTTTGTGATCATCATATGGAAGCTCATGAAAGCAAAAGTGTTAGTTGAGTTAAATGAATATCCATGGAGCCTAGTATCAACTCATACAATTGAAGAGAATTGTATAAGCAAAATATTTGGAACAGAGCTGTGATTGCAAAACTTTTTATTGATGCAAATTAGAAATGAGTACAGTAGTGCAAAGTGTATAAAACCTGGAATAAGGAACAATGGAAACATGTTTTATTTCTCAATGAGTACAGTTTCTATCTATTCTTCAACCATGGGATCGATTTGTGTGTACAGCCTACTCCTTCCTAAAGTGAAGATAGTTTCCTAATGGTTTGGGGCCTCATGCCATGGCTTGGAGTAAGTCCCCTTGTTACCTTACAATGAAAGGTAACTAGTATTGATTATATCATTCTTTGATTGATCAAATGAATTGTACACAACAGACACTGTTTCCACCAAGAGACTGCACATATCAAGATGATAATTTCCAGATTCACCATAGTTGAATTGTTCAATCATGGGTTCAAGAATGTGAACTCAGTTACACTTCCCTGCCTATCCATTCGTTGGACTTGAAAATTATAGAGCCCTTGTGATGCTTTAGAAGAATGAGATTCCTTTATCTTTCTCCTGTAACTCTTTGAGAGTTGTGAAAGTTTCTTCATGAGAAACAGAACATCTAATTTATTGCCTGATAAAACTTGAATGTGTCCATTTTAAGGAGTATTCAAAGTAGTTTTAGCTGCCATAGATGCTCTCACCCCATATTAGGTGCAAAAATATTTTTGTATGGGTTTTTCATTATTTTAGATCCTTTGTATATAGATAGATATATACATACATATAGAAATATATGAATGAAAATACATATTTATATAATTTTTTAAAAATTAAAAATGAATAATGTATTTAAAGCAATGAAAATGTATAATAAAAACAAAAATAGATTTTAATCAGCTTTCATTTTTTAATTATTTTTTCAAAAACTTTTGAAAATAGACTCTTATATATAATTTTTAATCCATAAAAATTAATATAATAAACTATAATTTTCTAAATTTAATTTTTTAAAAAATGTATTAAGATTAATATGAATTATCTCAATTTTAATATTTTTTTTATCATATGATTGATGTTTTCATCATTAATATAGTCACTCAAGTGAGTTGTTAGTTATTATTAAACATGTGACTATTTAAGGTATCATCAATATTAGAGTTACAATTCAGTTCCACAGAAGAAGAGGCTGTTAGATTGTTTAGATAATGGTGGTATTGCAAACGAATGGAAATATTGAGAATTAAACTTCTAGCATTTGTCCCAAAACGCTCCTTAATAGCAAAAATACCATAGATTTAATAAACCCAAATAGAAAAAGAACTCCAAAATATAAATTAACTTTCCAAAACTGCTGTTTAACTGAAATATTTGGTAATTTAAATTTGAATGTAGTAAGGAAGGAAGCAACATTTTATTGGTAGATAATTATAAGTTTTGTTTTAAATTTACATAGAAAAGAATTAAAAAAAATGCATTTTTTATTAAAAAAGCATTAAAATTTTCAAATTTTTATATCTGAAAATCAATATCTCATAGCTAATTACATTTTATAAATTCACAATTGCAATTTATGTCATTCAATTTTTATGTCTTTATTTAATTCTTATTATTTGTCAATATATAATAATATATAGTTGGTTGGGTTTTAATGGTCCAAGTAAAAAAAAGCTGCACCAAATAATAATGTATATATGTTTAAAGCATACCTTAATGTGTAAAACAGCATTTTGCATTGGGTGGGCATCAGAAATCACTCTTATAAGTTTACCTTTGTGTAAATCCCACATGGTAATCTATAAGAAACATTTATAAAATAAATGAAACCATAGAAGAAATATTGCCATTTTCATACAATTTATTTGGTCAGGGAAATTTTCAAAGAAATATACTTCTCCTCTACTGTATCCTGCGAGCAAGCGACTGCAATCAGTGTTGAAGGCTAATGCAGAAACTGACCCATATTTTTCAGCATATTCTGTAGTGCCTAAGCACCATTTCAAAACTTGTTGTGGATCTATTTTAATAAGAAAATATAATGCAAACTAATATACAATAGAGAAGATATCAAAAAAATAAAAATTCGCAGATAATTTTACAATAGTAAAAACAATAACATTAATTTTCTCTATAAATATGAAACTATCTTTAAGATTTAAAAACATTCTAAGAAAATTATAACTAAAAGGAAAAATTACCAAAAATGAGAGTAATTCCATGAAATGTTCCTACTGCTATTACCGATGATACAGCCTATAAAAAATTGAATAATTAAAAAATAAAATTAAATTTTTCTTAAAGTTTTCTTAGAAGCAAGTAATTTAAAATAAAGTAAGTTAATTTTGCAACTTTACAATCTTAAAATGCACTTATAGAGAGCATTTTAGTATCTAATGAAAAACTAATAACAAAACAAAATTTGAAGCCAGGTTTTTCTAATTTAGTGTTAAAAATTATTCATGAAACACAGTTCGATAAAACATTAAAGTTTTATAATTTTATATAAAAATATTCTTATTGTTGAAAAATAATTTGCATAAAATATATGTGGACATAAATAGATAAAGTCAAAATATATTTAATGTTGACAAAATATTTCATTGAAATATTTTTATTCTAAATAAAAAGCAGAATATATATATATATATATATATATATATATATATATATATATATATATATATATATACTGAAATAACTATAAAAATCTACAAAAAGAGTTTCCAGCAGAGAAAATACAGCAAAAAATTCTTGATTAGTTATATGAATCAATAACATTTAAAAAAATATTAAAAATTAATATATATATTTATATTTTTATAAAGATCATAAACTAAATGTAACAAGGGCCAATTCTTTTAATTTTAAGAAATGTGTAAAAAAAAGCTGAGTGTAATTTGAAAATAATCTTTAATTTCCAATGCAAACCAATTATTATTTGAAAGGAAATTTTAGAATGTAATTTATAAGAGGTTTTAGTTTATTTCATACAAATAAATTTGTACAAAAAATAGCTTATAAAATTGACAATTCAATTTGTTACATAAAATTAAAATAAAAAATACTTACAAATCATAATTTTCAGTTATTAATTTCACGAAATGGGATATTTTTATGTAAATATTCAAAATTGTATAACGTTTTAATAAAAATATAAAAGAAATTTACAATATAAATTAGTTTATATTTAATGGTAACATAAAGTCAGATTTCAAATAAAAGGATTTTTTTTTGTCATTAAACTATTTATTTTATAATCATCATATTTATTTTCTTCTTTTAAATCATATTTAATAAGAAATTCAATGCAATACGTGAGCTTTCCATAAGTGACAAAAAAATATAAATAAGTGAAAAAAAAATTTGACTAATGTTTTTTTTTTTAAAAGAGGGAAAATATCAAATTTGTGTTTTAAAAGAAAATAGTATGCACATATGCATGCACACATAAATATTTTTTTTTCTCGCTGTACAATTAAACATAGATTATTTAATTATACTTCTGAAATAGTTAGTATTCAATAACATTACAACTATTCAAACTTTTCCTACAATCAGTGCTGGTTTGATTTTTGTAAATCTAAAAATTTGACTGAGTTTCTATAACATCTACATGTAAAACAACCTTTCACAAAATAATTTTTTTCATAAATGACATTTGAAATTGTACTTTTATCTAATTGATGATATAATTTATATAAAACAATAATGTACTACTATTATATATGAATTTAACATATAATGTACCACTATTACATGTTAAATTTTTCAAATAACTCACAAAGCATCTAATTTCTCATGGGAATAAAACTTTATAATATTACAAAAGAAAAATAAAATATTGAAAATAAAAAGATCACTACTTTGTGAATTCAGCTCCCAAAAGGTAAATCTATGTAAGTAACTAAGGTATTAACTATTATTAAAACTATAAAAAGTATGTAAAGAAAAATTCAATTTTATAATATTTTATATTATTTACTATATATATATAGTTTTCCTTCTTGTTCATTTTTAATGCATTAATAACTGGATAAAATATTATGATACTATAATTATATAGATATTATTTGGATTATGCAAAATATTAAACTTCAACGAATTTGTTTTTGACATTTCCTCTTGCATTTTCTTTTTTTAAATTTTGGCGGGTTTAAAAATCTTTTTTAAAGAAATACTTTTTTTTTTTTCCAATAAAAAATTATGAAAACTAATAAAATGTGGGGGTATATTTGAAACAATGAATATAATTTTAATTAAAAAATATTACCTTGAAAATGAAATGAATCGCAAAAAATATTCTAAGAAATAGAATTTTTTTTTTAAAATCATAAATGAGATTGCATATGATGCACTAATTTTAGCAGCTTCTATCTCAAGACAAGAAATTTTTTAACAAAACAAAAATGTATAAACTTCTAAATTTTCTCTAGAATTTTAACACATATTAAGAACACACATATATCTGAGACTTTTAAGTAACTTTTCTGCCTGAACTGATACCAATTGAATCAGCTAAGTATATTTGATATAAGCATATTTTAGAGAAAGGAAAACAAATACAGGTAAATGTTATAAATATATTATAAATATTAAATTATATAAAAAAAATTACTAAAAATAAAATGCACTTTCTAAATATACCATTGAAGTAGGTTTTCCTGCATTAACTGGTTTTGCTGCATAAGACTGCAGCTGAGCCGAAACTCCACGCAATGTAACATGTCTTAGGATGGAGCCATGTTTCTTAAAAAGAGGGCTTTTCTTTTCTTTATGAAGAGAAAGTCTGAAAAAAATCACAACAAAATAACTTAAGTTTAAATATAAAAATTTCTAACATTACTTTAAATTTAGCTAATGCAATTTTAATGATTTCTAATCAAGAAATTTATTCACCCTTATTATAAACAATGCCAATATTCCATTTCTAAGAAACAAAAGTTAATTCACTAATTTATATTAATGAAAAATTCTTGTGCTTTATATCTTCAGTTTTTAAAATATAATGTTGCTTGCTCTATATGAACAATAAATATAAACTTTTTAGAATATTTTCCCAAGGAATTGTCAGTAAAATATCGAGTTTAAAATTATACATTTTTCTAGAGTAAAAATTAGGTTGTAATCTTTAAGACTATGTTTCTTAGAAAAAAAATACCATGTATATTTTTATTCATTTATATCCATAATCTGTTGTTTTCTACAGAATCAATCTTATTTTAATATACTCACTAAAAATAAGTATGCAAAATTATAGATAATAAGATTTTATAGTTCACTTCTGATCATAGATAGACATAGTTATTTCCTCCCACAAACAAATAAGCAAATAAAAAGACAATATTCATCCTCTCTTAATTTCTGTAAATGACACATAATTTATAAACATACACTTAAGGAAATTTTGGGAAGAGATATATTCTATACACATCATTGGAGATTAATCATTAATAAAGGTATACTTGTTAAGTCATTAAAAATGTCTGGGTTATATTCTATGAACAACAATGGAAACAAATCATTATATTAAAGGTATAGCTGTTAAGTTCTAGCCACACATAGAAAGATTACATAAGAAAATAGAATAAGTTATATTGTTTTAAACCAAATTTATTATCTATGAAGTCATTGTTGAAATAATAACTTAAATTGTATAATGAGCATATATCATTAGGCTACATGGCATCAAAATTTAATGATGAGTTATATCATCTTGTATGATGCTGAGTTATACTCATCACTATACCAGAGGGCTTTAAAAAATAAAATCGATGCAATGTGAAATGAATTCAATAAAAACGTTTTTAAATCTTAAATGATAGCTATATTCAACAATGCAACAGAAATACAAACTTTTTTGTAAAATAAAGTTCATTGGTTTACAAAGAAATAGAACACTGAAAAATTATCATCTAGGAGATAAAAATAATTTGAGAAATTAAACAAAGTCCTAAATTTTTTATTTCAAATATCACAGGATAATCACTTATAGTACATGATAAAAAAGTTAAAAATTAAAAAAAATAGCAGTTAATATTAATAAAGTTGTCCATATTAAAAATTAATCAAAAAGAGGTTTCAATTCTTTGACATACATTTAAATGTGAATAAAAGGAGTTAGTAGACCATAGCTAGTTATAAAGGAAACTGAATAAGTTCCATAAATTTTTGTATTATTAATGAATTGTGTGTATTATATAATCATATAAAATTAGTGAATTCTTAAACAATTAATAGAATGAAATATAAATAGGTATCCTTAAGTATTAACAGAGAAACTAAGCATTTATATTCACATTTCAAGTGATTGACAAAACTTAACATACAATTAAAATTATAAAAAATCTAATTCCATGTCTCGATGATTTCATATGCATCTTTATAACTATAATATGTTGTAATATATAATCTTCATTCAAACATTTAGAAAAAATTGAATAGAAAGTTTGCAAAGTATAACAAAAATAAAAGATTAAGTAATTTAAAGAAGAATTGGATAGGATAAATTATTCTAATCTGTAACAGGTAATTTTTTTAATCAATAAATAAAATGCTTTGGGCATTAATTTAATTTACTAACAATTAAAATCAAAATTTTCACAATCACATCATAATAGAGGAAAATTATTTATCAAGCAATTTATAAAATTGGCTAAAATAATCCACATATGAAAGGCAAATTTCTTCAATTAATAAAAGTGAAGTTTTTCGGATAATATCCAAAAAAATTATAACAAAATACATAACCGTTCTAGTTTACACAATTTTTTAATATATATATATATATATATATATTATAGTAAAAGTAATAAATCAGTGATTATGTATAACTGGTGTTTATACATAATTCCCACTAAACTCTGTAAATGTGATAAAATGTTGAATTTTATCACTTTTACTGATATATATATATAATCCTCTATATGTTGTGGAAAATGTGATAAATCCTAATTTTTTTTTATAGAAAAATGATATTTTCCTTAAAATAATAAATATTTTTAAGCATAATTAATAATTTCATTCTAAAGAATTTGAAAAATATCATGATGACTTAGAACAAAATTTACAGTTATTTTTTCAATTTAAAAAATGGCTCTTTTGTAATATTTTCTTTTTTAAATGACTCTATCAAATATCTTAGAACTATAGAAAAAATTCCAGCTTTAATAGAAACATTAAACAACACTTCTGATAAAACCGAGAGTGAAGTGGAAAACGATTCTCATATAAAAATTAATGATCCATTGCTAAATGATGATTTACCTACAATTAAATTTCTGATATCTGAGAATGATGAAATGATTCACTTTAATCAAACAGATATTTAAACTAGGCAAGAACAAGCAAGAAAATATAGAAAAATGCTAAAGAAAATTATGAATCACAAGCAAATACGATGTTGAAAGTTTCAAATCTTGAATTTTCTTTTGGTAACATTGGTGACACAATGGAACTACAAGTACAAGATGTAGATAAAGCAAGAAGTGACCCATAACATTTATGAGCGATGGTATTAAATTTTCAAAAGTAAGACACTTTTATTTTAGGAACAAAATAAAAAAAAATAAAAAAAAAAAAAAAAAAAAAAAGAAATCAGTTCGAAATTTGTGAAAAGGAAAAAAAAAATTTTTTTTTGAAGATTTTGTGGATTAAGTTTTATTAATTTGAAATGGTGTTATAAAACTGTTGTTCTGAAATTCAGTGATATTAACGATGTCTTTTAAGTTAATAAAATATAAATACTATCTATAAGTACTAGTTAATATTTAATTTAACATATGTTTCGTTTAGAAAACAATAAAGTATTTACTGAAATAACAAACTAGATTTTTTTTTAATTTTAAAAATAAGCAATTTTGTATTTAATAGTCAATTTTAATAATTTTGTATTTTGCAATAACTTTTATGCAAGGTATGTAGCTAATGCTTTTATTTAAAATATCTGACTTAAAATTTACACTGAGCAAAGGAGCCTCTGTTATTTAAGTTTTTAAATTGAAAGATTCATAAGTTTTATTCTAAGTCAACATGAAGTTCTTTAAATTCTTAAAATTGAAATGTTTAATATTACTTGAAAATATTTATTTTTTAATTGATATATCATTTTTCTACAAAATAATCAGATTTTTTTTAATATTCCCATTACGAGTTGTGGATAATATTTACCGGTAAAAGTGAAAAATATTCTAATCTTTTTACCACTAAACTTGGTAAAATGATGATTCATTACTTTTCCGTAATATATATACTTTTTATGATTTCTTTACTTATATATAATTATGAAGCATATATTTTAAATAATTATGAAATGCGTATATGCATTTATATCAAACTTGTATAAACATCATTTAGGTAAAAAAATGTTAAACAAAAATTTAAAAATATTTATAGCAATATATATATATATATATGAGAGATACATAATTTTACAATTACTTTCTTTCTCGACGAGAGTGAGAATCCAGGCTGTCAATTGATGTAGTCTCACAGGTTTCTTGAAAATATCCAAGATGATTTGAAAATTCTTCATCACTCAAGGAAGCATCATCTGTCTACAATATTTTAATGAAAAGTCAAGCAAATCCCAAAACTATACAGTATTGAAAAATGTAATTTTGAATTTAAAATACCTTTGAATATAATATTTTTAAAGATAATAATTATTGAGGCCAGAAAGAATATTAAGTAATGCTTTAACATATCTATTTAAAATAAAAAGATTATATTTAATTGAGCATAACCAGATATATAGAGATTAAATACAGTACATACACTAATTTTTAATTTGTTCTTATATTTTTATAATACAACATATCTGTCAAATATGATAATAGAGAAATGTCACAAGAAAACTAAATAATCATGATGTTAAAGAATATAATTATGCAGTTGATAAGTATAAAATCTTCATATAAAATATCTTTCTTTAGCAAAAGCATGAAACATTTATTAATTTGTGATAACTTAGTGTAAAATTAAATAAAAATGTACTATTTTTAATAATTAATATTATTTATTTTATTTATTAATTATTTAAAATTTTAATTTATTAAATATTAAATAATATTATTATTTTATAATTAATAAGTAATATAATAATTAAATAAAATAAAATTTTACTATTATAAATATATAAAATTGCATATTTTATTTAATTTCACACAAAGTAATCATATGATACTATGAAGGTTTGGTAATGAAAATTCAAGGAAAGGGCCTATGGCATCCACGAAGCAGATCACTCAGAGCACAATACAGATGTTGATGAGCCTTGCCTGTGAGAACTTGTGGAAGAAAATAAGTATTGAATTACTTGAGAGCTAGCTAAGGATTTAGACATTTGTGCTATGTGTTCAATAGTCTCACTACATATCAAGCGAACTAAATATACACGTTCAATCATTAGGTGCGGCATCAGCTGACTCATGCAGGTATGGGTAGACATGTTCACACCTGTATTAATCTACTCAAATATCAAAGCAAAGACAAAATTCTGGACAGGATCTTTACTTGTGATGAAAAGTGGATTTACTTTAACAAAATAGGGGGCTTGGTGAGCCCAATGGTAGCATTCCAATGAACAATTTCACTAATAAAAAGATTATACTTTGTATCTAGTAAGATTGCTATGATATTGTGCACAAAGAACATCTAGAAAAAGGTAAAACCATTGAATGTAAGGTGTATAGTGAGTTGCTACTTTGTATTGAAGCAGCTATGAAATCCAAACACTGAACTGAATTCTGGTGATAGAAAGTATTGTTCCATCAACATAAGACCTCATGCATCTGCATTCACTGGCTACTCTGTATTTACTTGAATGGTAACTTTTTCCCCAGCTATCCTATAGTCTTGATATTGCTCCTTTTGTATCTTAACCTTTATTAAACCTACAAGCTTATCTTGTACTTGATTCTACACAAGATGTTCACAATGAAGTTCATCTGTTTTTGGACTAGTGGCTACCAAGTTTCTGAACTGAAAGCTTTGAAAGACTATTAAAACAGAAAAAAATCATAGATTTGGAAGGTAATTATTACCAGCAATAAAGGTACTACATATTTTTTTCTAGCTTTATAAAGATCATTTTTTCATAGAAAACTTTCGTTACAACCTGACATACACATGATCTCATGATTTGCTAGAAAATTTCAAGTTAACTCTATCTAGCTTTGGCAAACACCAACAAAAGAAGCATCCTATGTAGTGATACTGAGTAAGGTCAATAATAGGACAACAAAGCTTATTTAATAACATAAATAACATCAGTTTTTTAAATTTTTGATTTTTAACCAATTGAGTAATGGAATAGATCTTTGAAAATTTACCTATGCAATGCTATGAAGAAGGGAGTCAACAATCGAGCTATAAAAAATTACATTAATAGTAACAGTTTTAATAATAATATATTGATAATTACTTGATCAATGATGCATACATTTAAAATATTGTATGCTCTGGATAAGAATAAATAATTGAACAATAAAGCTAAGCCAAAAATGTGAATAATATAACTGCATATAATAATTTATTGGTAATTAATTATATCTACAAAATCTCTTTAACATATCTAACTAGTGAATAACCCAAAAAAATTTTAATTGAAGAAATGCAAATTTTAAACTAACCAATCAGAATTTTTAACTTACCAAAATACTTTACTAATAAGCACATAAGATGACAACATAAAAATAATCATAATTTCAATAAACTTCTGTCTACATTGGAAGTTGACATTAAATTACAATCAATTAATATAAAGAAATTTGTCACAATAAAAAATAATTTTTGGCATTGTAATTTATTAAGCTGGCATTGAAATCTTGGTTTGATTTTCGAAATAAAGTGGGTTCAAATAAAATTCAATTCAGTGAATCAAATTATTTGGTTAACCAGAATAGAGAACAAGATTTTTGAATCTGATCCACAAGAATTACAACAATAAAATAAACTGATTCAAAGCAAAGATATTTTAGATTGATATAAAATTTTTATTGGTTTATTCTTAATGCAATTTTAAATTTTTATTAAACATAAATGTGTATTTTAAAACTATTTGTGAGTATTAAATTGTATTTCGGACAATAAAGAGTACTCATAGAAGCAATTAAAATGCAATAGAAATAATAAACTATAAGCATTAAATAGTATAGAAAAAATTAGTACAGTTGTATTCAAACAACTGATAGAAATAGAGCCTGATTCTAAAAAATATAATGAACTTCTTTTGCCATAATCCTAGTATACGCAGCCTGGTAGATTTAGTGACTATTAACATGTTTGATGACATTTGATAAATAGATAAACTATACATTTCTTTAGCAAATTTTTTTATTCAATATAATGATTTATATAATTTTACAAAAAATTGAAAATTAAAAATGTTTACTTATAATAATATGTTAATTATATTCCTTACGAATGTGTTACGTATGCTAGGATTTTACCATTAATTTCAATTTATGATTACAAAATTACCAGCTCAATAAAACAGTTTCACATGAACAACAAAAATAAAATCTTACTTCATTTAATATACTTTCTAGAGTAGGAGGTGTGTCTATTGTCGGCAAATCAAATTCCTTGTCATCAAGCTATAAATAAAATAAAAAGTAATTTGTTTGTTATAAAAATACAATGTTTGGAGAAATTCATCATATTAGTTTATAAGCAAAAAATATTAATTATACTGATATATTTAGAAAACCTTCACACAATATTAAAATATACATTTTTTTACCTCTTCGATATCAAAATTTAAGTCACCAAGAACAGATGGAGATATTTCCCGTCTAGGTAAAGTGGGTGTTCCGAAATCATCGGCCATGTCAAGACATTTTATGATTGTAAACAAACATTTGATTGAATCAAAACTAAAACATTTCTTTGAGATGCCAGTTTAAAAATTATAAATTTCGTACTCATTTCGTGAAATAAAAAAAGTAGATGCATAATATAATTTTATGAAAAATCCTATTAGTGTGTTCTAATTATTTTACTAACCAATTTTATCGGAATAATGTTTTTTTTCAAAGCTATTGTACAAAATAGTTGAATTTAATTATAACTTTGTTGCAAAAACGAAGGAGTTTTGGGGAAAGGAAATGGCAACTTTTGAAGTTGCATGCATTGTTTGCAATTTTGCGTTAGTTTCTGTATTCGCAAAAGGATAATTTTATCGTAAATATTTTTAAATTCCTAATTTATGTATTTTCTTAAATATATTACGTATGTTATAAAAATTTGAAAATTTTACTTTGACTTTTTTAAAAAAAATTCTTTTACAAATATTTTGTTTTAATTATTTATTTCTTCCAGAATATATTCTTCTGAATTATAATCAAATATTGTTTAAAACTAACAATGTGCAATATTTATTTCCAGTTAATCACTAATTGATGTTGTAAATTAAATATTATATTTAATTGTATTAGAAAATTAAAACTTATATTTGTTTTTAGCAGTATCATTTGTTCGTGCCTTTGTGAAACATTTGTAGTTGGGAGAGTGTTAAAATTGAATTCTCAAAATGGGTGGTGGAGCTCGCGAGGTGCATTATATTGAAATTCCATTGGTGCATGTTCAACAGCAATTATCATGGGATTGTGGTGTATCAGCTGTAATGATGGTTCTCAGGTACATTTAGCATTGACTATCAAATACTTATTTAATAATTGATATTCTTTTATTACATTTTATTTAATTGTAATTTTTGTACAAATCTTAATTATGACGCTAGCAAATATTTGAATATCGCACAAATTCAAAGTGTCTTAACTTTTCCTTGTTAATTAGAAAATTCTGCATTATGAATTTTTTGAGTTACTGGAAGAATGAGCTACTTTAAATATTTTTTTTTTTACTTTTGCAAAAGGTGCTTACATTTTACTAGAAAATGATAGTTGTGTTTGTCTATAAAGTATAAATTTAAAGAAATTAAAATAAAAAATGAGGCTAAAAGGATAATTTGAAATTCTTATAAGTTTATGACAAAATTCTAATTGCTGGTGCTAGTGAGACAAATCAGATTACTGTACAAAATGGATTTATTGATATTATAAATTATGATCTTCGTTAATTGTTTGGGATTTTATGATAATTTCCAATGTGCAAATTGATTGCGTTTCTGACACCTTTGCATTTAAACAGACTCAGCTCATTGATATTAATTTTTCTTAAAAGTTGAATTAGAAAATTATAATTTGCTTGAAATATCAGTTAATTTTATTGCAAATCATAAGATTAGATTTTATTTAGAAGATTGAATCTTGAAATTTCTTTGCATTTGGGTATTGCAATTGAAGGTATGATAATTAAATTTGCATTTTTTAATTTAATGTATCATAAATCTAATTTCTGGTAACAGTAACATAGATTAGTTTAGCATATTTATTTTTTTTATACGAGTTTGTCCACCTCAATAAATATCTGTAGTATAAATATTATAGTTCAAAAACTTAGACTTATATATAGAAATTGCAAAGTATCTGTTTTGTATTAATTAAATATGAGGTACTCTTGTTCATATTGCTTTAGTGTTTTTTGCCTGTAATTGACTCCTCCTGATAGCATGCACTTTTTTGATCCTGCAATTTTTATTTAATGTAATATTTATTCAAAATTTATGAGCATATCTAAATACAACACTGATATATATGGTTTATGTATTGAATAATAATTCATGTTTTGCACAGTTTTTTTCTTTTTTTTTAAATTGATCTTGATAATTTATAATAAGATCTCTTAAATATTAATATGAATGCTAAATTGTTGTAAATACAGCATATAAGCAATGTAAAGGATTCTTAAAGTAAATATTTTTACCTATGCATATTTACCAACATTTGTTTGTAGTCAATGATTAATTGTTTTAATCTTTTTTCAATTATTATTATTTATTAACCATATATTAAAAGTAAATTTATTAATATTATCTTTCATAATTCACGTATTTTATTTTTATTAACTAAATGACAATAATATAAAATTTCTCAGTTTTGTTGTAAATCATGTATATTTTTACGAATCATATTTCTTGATGAAAAATAAGTAAAATGTCTGTAGATTTTTAACCCTTCTCATCTGGAATTTTTTTTAATAAATTTTAATTTCCTTATATTCAACAGCTATTGAAAGTCACATTATCGATCATCAAGTAGATATCGATAAAAATATATTATTTTTAGTCTTGAAATTGGCTGTACTTAATAATTATTCTTTGTTAAAGATTAATATGTATTTAATTTCATTATCGAAATAATTTTTTTCACTTGTCAAAAAATGAAATTACTTTATAAATTTTTCTCAAGGAGAAGATTGATAATCCTTTGGTTGAAAAATTTGAATTTATTAAATTTTTCAACCAAAGGATTTTTTTGCTAAATTTGAATTATTAGAAGACATTAAAATAACAGATTATTTAGTAAAATATTTAAAATGGTAAATATAGAAAAGTCACTGTTTTGTGTGCCAAAAATTCACATATTTTCACTTATTCATTATTTTAATATTTATCAACAGATCCAAAAGTAAAAAAATTTTTCTCCATTTACATATATGACATTCACCTCAAAGAAGTTCAATTAGATCAAAGTTTGCATTTATAAATAGTCTTATAGATATTCATCACTACAAACATAAATAATGCAAATAGCATTAGTTTTTTTTTTTTTTTTTTTTTTAAGGGAGAATTTATGAATTCAAGCAATTTTCACAACATATTTATGTTAGTTGATTATTTTTTTCTATGAATCATTGAATTTTTATTCAATTTCAATTCATTTTTGTGAATCATTTTATGAAATTATTGCATTTATTAAATTATTTGATTTTGATGAATTTTTAAAAGTTGATTGTTTTAAGACGAAAAAGAAAAGAAATGTTTATAAAATATTTTAATATTTTCTTATTTTTAAATATTTATTATCTCAGATGTTTAGAAATTTTTAATGCTTTTATACAAAAGCACAAGAATATTGCTCTTAACTTGCTATTTCTTTTTAATAAATTACTTTTAAAAAGTTTTTATTCAACATTATTTAATTTTTAATGAAAATACTTAAATAAGTATAAAAACTATGTTGAACTTATTTTGATGTATGGAAATATGTACATTTTTTCAGTGACAGAGATCGATCACA
Source organism: Latrodectus geometricus (assembly GCA_026290005.1). NCBI lineage: Eukaryota > Metazoa > Arthropoda > Arachnida > Araneae > Theridiidae > Latrodectus > Latrodectus geometricus. Next base: position 31,877 of record JAPDSC010089808.1, on the reverse strand, counting down.
CTTGCAAGAAAACCTTGATTTTATTTCTAAACAAGAAGGTTTTGATAAAAGGTTAGTATATTAATTCATTTTTAAGTGTCAAAGTAAATGTGTTGCTTGCTTATAAGCAAAATAATTTAAAAAATTTGTTTTATTGTAATTATGTAAAACATTTTATGTGAATTTGCAAGCTAATTTTAAGTAAATACATATTAAGTTAATAGGTTGAAGTACATGAGATATGTGTGATATTCAAAGATTTTGTATGCATACAATTAATCTAATTTCTTATTACTGTATTTTCCTGTATATAATCCACAGTGACATAGTATCCACACAACCTTTTTTTCGAGTAAAAGAAAAAAAAAAAAGCGTTGCATAATCCGCGACAATTTTTTTTCGGCGAATAGTCTAAAATATGTTCTACTTATAATAGGGGTGTCACATAAAATAAAAAAATGCACAGTATGATTAAAAATATGATAAATTGTACAAAGAAAAAAAGCATTTATTTTATAAAAGATTTGTCAGGGCTCACCTCATCCCAAAGCTCAATAAACTGAGATGAATGTATGTGATCGATCAAGAGTGATAATTTCGAGAAGATTCTTGTAAAACTTATCAATGTTTAGCTTCTAATAACTTTTAAAACGATGTTAAACATATTTAAATGAATGAGGGGGATTATTTACAAAATGCGTATTTTATAAATTTTTTTTTGTACCATGCATACTTTGTTTTTCACTTTACATTAATAAGTTTGTTGCCATTTTTTCCTATTTGCTTTCGCTACAGCTTTTAATTTAAAATCTGCTGTATGACTTATTAAGTTTTCGTTTCTATATGATGATATACGAATTTGAATATTTTCAAAACGTAATAGCTCCTGTAAAGACAAATTGCCAAATTACATTAGTCACATGAAACTGTAATATCTTTACGAGGAACTGAAATTATTTTTGAACATAATTGGACAAAGCTGATTATAGCTTAAATAACTCAGGTGTGTTTTTGTATCATCTGTTATTTATTTTATGAAACATAAACAATATTTTTTCAAAACTTTCTTGTAAAGTTTTCTGATGGAGAATGTTATTTATCAGACTGCAGACTGCATAATCAAATCACCGCGGACATGTCCGCGGTGATTTGATTATAAGACAAATAAATAGATAAATGTTGATGGAAAATTTCTAAAAAGTTCAGTATTTTAAAATTTTTAAATAATTTGTTTAATTTATTAAGTAATTCTTTCAATAATTGCTTCAATTTATTAAAATACTTTAAAAATTATATACGGAAAAAATAATTTTGTTTTATGAGCAGAGCCTGGCTGCATACAGAATGAATAACTAAAAGATTGTTATAATACTGTAAATGCCATCTTGTAAAAATATGTTAGGTTATAAAGTTCATAAATTTAAGATTACGTATTGCCAAAGCTAGCCACAGAAATCTACTTCTATAATAAAATCAAAAACTGAAACTATTCTTATCTCTGCTTAAGCTAATATTTGTTACTGTAACTCCAATAAAAATTTATTTGAATGCTGTTGATATAATATTTGAGCTGCTATGGATAAAAGAAAAGTTGCTTATTAATATAAATAATTAAAAACATTAATGACATTTAAAATTTAAAGAAACTAAAACTATGATAATATAGATAATTATATTGTTGTAATGAATAAAGCAGATGTTGCACTTTTTCAACCTAGCCTTCAAATTGTCTGGACTATGTTAAGTTTGATTGGTTGATAGTTGCTATATCATGCACACATATCTTACATTAATATTTTTATTTTATTGTCATTATGAAAGATTGTATGAAAGATTTTTCATCATCATGTATGAACGATTTTTAATTCTTGTATTGATTTTTCCTAATTGTATTTTTTTAATTTATAAGTTTGAAAAATTAAATAATTTTATATTTCAGTACCTGGACTATTGATCTTGCCTATCTTCTACATAAATTTGGAGTGCCTCATCTCTATGCAACGGTAACCATTGGAGTAAATCCTGGATACACTGAAGAAGTATTTTGATATTTTTATATTTTTTGCTTTAAAATACTTAATGAAATTAAATTTTAAAAGCATTTTACCTTAAATCCTATTAGTAAATGTAGCTCAAGCTGTTGTTTACTTAATCAAATATTTCAAATTTAAAAAATAATGATACTTTTTCAACTAGTCAGCTTTTTTAATTTCTTGATATTAGTTTGTTTTGCCTATTTAAAAATTAAAGGTTGGAAACTCATGAATTCCTTCACTTGTAATAAATAGAAAATAGTTTTAGAAAACTCTAAAGTAAACGTTTAAAAATATCTGAATTTTATTGAGATTTTTTTACAGTTTATTTTAAAATATTTCAATAAAACAAATTGAGGTTTTTATGAGAAAAATCCCAGTTTGCTTTATTCTTAAATTTATGAAGAAAAATACAGAATAAAGGTATTATAATAAAGCTCTTAACTTAAATATAAAGTGGTTTTTGCACTAAGATTGATTGCCTTATTTTTTTGCTGTAGTTTAGTAAATTGCTTATGATATAACTCAGAACTAATTACACTCTTATTCATTTTCAATGCATTCCACTAAAATTCATTTAATTTGAAAACATTGAAAATGAGTAAGGGAATTCATAATAATTATATTTAGAGGAAACAAAATAGTAAATGAAAATTAAATTGGTAAGCAATATAAAAATTATTTTATAATCTATGTGGGGGAATTAAATTTCAAGAAAATGGACAAATAATTTCTGTTAATTA
>JAPDSC010089808.1:0-28722 GCA_026290005.1 Latrodectus geometricus | reverse complement strand
AAGAAACTATATAAGTGATTTGTTTGTGAGAATTAATTAACAGAAATGATTTAAATTTGAATTTTGTTATAAAAAATGTATAGATTTCAAAATAAATGAAATTCAGAAACTGTATAATATTAATAAAAATTTATCAGCATATTTGTATTATATATACATTTGAATGAAGATTAGTTTATGTATACGAAAATATGCATTTTATAAATGCATATTTTCATTCATTAATGATTCAATGGCAAAATATGACATATTTGGGAACCTTTGATACATATGCTTTATGTAAACTATTTCTTTAATTTAGTTCCATGCTATTAGCTTTATCTTGTAAATTATTTTCTGAATGCAAACATACATCACACTTTTAATGTAAAAGTATTGTGTGCTTTTATTTTTCCTGGTTATATTTATTATATGTTACCATTTCATAATATTAAAATGCGTCTTTTAAATTTCATGAGGCTTAGTTGGATTACTTTTAATATTTTGTGTGATCCATATACTCTACATTGCATTAAAATATTCTGTCAAAAACTTTTTAAATCTTACTAATGGTAGATTTGATGAAATATTGAATGTCATGTTCAATATGAATTTAGATTTTTTAATATTTAGAAGTGCATTATAATCCAGCACACTAATTAATGATTTTTTTTTTGCCTATATTGCAACATATTCTAAGAAAAAATTACAAACATGAATCAAAGATGCAAAATTTCAATATTTTTAAGTTTTTTCCCCCATTAAAATCAGTTGATTTGATTGTAAATAACTAAATATCTATCTCTAACATGAATATTCAGGAAACTCAATTTAAATTCAACATATTTTAAAATTTAATTTATATTTGTACATTGATTTTATTTTGGAAGCTGTGATATATCCATTAGGAATGATGAGTAAAATAAGCAATTGAAAATAGTTATCAGCTTAAATTATTTATATATATTTCTTATTCATATATTTCTTTGTAATAAAAATTAATATTAGTTTTATTTTTAAAGTAAAGCAATAATCTAATTTATTTATTTTCTTTTTTTACATAGGATTTTTATCTTAGAGTTTTAAAGAAAGATGCACAACGAATCATTGAGAAATTTACGTCTGCTGATGTGAATGGAGTAAATGTTCAAAAACGGTAAATAAGTAAATTGATGTATTTATTTTCAAAATCCAAGTTTAAATTTGTTTTATGCATTTGTCAAATTGTAAGGATGTATTCTATAAAAAGTAAAATGTAAGGTTTGTAACAAAAATAGACTATAACTTTTAAAAAAATTAGGCTGTTTAGTATTTTGATTTTTTTTACTATGTGACTTTGCATTTTAGGAATTTTGTTGCTTTTAAATTCAATATATGTATTGAAAATGCATTTAAAATTAATGCTAAATATTAAAATTCATGATCATTTATTCAGTTGATAATAAATATAATGAATTTGTGATTAAAAATAGAAAAAAAAAATTTTTCTCTCTAGAATTTAAAAAAAAAAAAAAATTGCAGATCTGCAAAGCTGACTTTTAAAATTAATTAATATTTGCTTTCCTTTTTTTAACAGTTGTAATTTGAATTTTAAAAAAATTTAAAATTCAAAATTTTGAACTCTTTGAAAATTTTTTTATTAAGATTTATTTTTGTTTAAATTACCAATCAAATTCTGGATTAAAACAAAAAGGTCAACCTGGAAGAAATATAAAATATCTTGTTTGATAATTGTTAGTTTCGTAATTTCTTAATTCTTGAATCTTATCTTACTTGCGGTTATGTTTTCAAGATTGTTTTCCTGCTTAAACTTAGAGTTTTTGATAAATTCCATGATTATAGAATGTACCATGCACTATTCTATACATGTTGTCTATTTGAATTTTTCCTAAATGATAATGATCATTGTTTCTTTAACTGTATGAAATTTTTCCTTAAACTTTTAATTATATGAAAAAGTAAATAAACTTTTTAAACTTTTTTCTTTAATTTATAGTTAACTTTTTAATATCATGTTCACTTGTGAAATTTCTCTTGCAGGTCTGTTGAAATGGAAGAAATAATTGATCATTTGCGTTCTGGAAATCCAGCCATAATTCTTGTCAATGCTAATTTGTTGTTTTGTGATACATGTAACACCAAAAAGGTATGTACATGAAAAAAGGTTTTAACATGTTGATCTTGATGAGTATTGATTGTTTTATATATTTGCTAAAGTTGACTGGTAAAAATTGAAAAATTAAAAATATTGGTTAATTTGATAAATTATTAAAGGTATTCTTTGATTTTGATTCTTTTCTTAATGAAAAATTTCATAATATGTGATTAAACGTTTGAATGTCTTAAGAAATAGAGAAAATTACCTTACAATTATTAAAAAGCTAAGCTATTTTTGGTTTTGAAATTGTTTCATAATTATAAAAAATAGAAATATTCCTATTTAAATTTGCTCATGGAATTAATGGTCAATCAAAATATTTCTGCCTTGATACTCTTATAATTTTTATAATCATTATCCTTATAATTATGTTTTATAAATAGCAGAAGTTTATTTAAACATTGATTTTTTATAAAAATGTGTAAATAGTAGATTACTTTTTTAACTTTTGTGTAAGCAATATCTATAGATTTTTTGTATAGCATAGATACTATTTAGCAATAGCTATAGATTTTTCATATTTTTATACATATTCTTTTTTATAATAATTAAAAATGTTTTATTACCATGCATTCTTTATTTTGCAATATTTAAGAAATGCTCATTTCAAAGAACTCATTTAAGAGAAATATTAAATAAATGTAATAAATCTGGGAGATTTAATTTAAAAGAAACTTAAGCTTAAAATCTGTATTCTATACATAGAATATTGAGGTAAGAAAATGTTGTATTATTCTAATTATTTGTTAAATAATATTTTTTACAACTTAACTTTGATACTATAAAAAATGGAATAATTTTGAAATTTAGTATTTTGTGCGCAATAAATATCACTTTGTACATATTATGCATGTGACTTCATGTTCAAAATTTCATTTTATTGTAAATATTATTGAAATTTTATTTTGCTAACTTTTCATTATTTCAATTTCAGTGCCTGATGCAGATGCTCAGTTGTTGCAATAATTCCTTTTCCTATCAAGGTAAATATCTTGTAAATTATAAAAACAAAAGGAAAAAATTTCTTTCTCAACATTTTTAAACAAAATGTGAATTAGTAATGGTAAATCTTTATTATTTATAATAAAATTTATTTGCAATATTTTAAAATATTAAGCACAAAAAATAACATACTCTTTGTTAATCCATGGTTATTGAAATTAGTAAGTATTTAAGCAATTAATTCATCTATTATCTCTTGAGTGCTTATTTTGATGACATAGAGAATTTTAGTAAATGTGGAGACCTGATTTAGATATTTAGAGACCTGAAGTATTTGATTAGATAACAATGAATATTGTAAAATTGTATTAAAATATTTTTCTATGATGTATACTTTTTTGGAAACTATTTTTAAGAGCTTGAAAAGTATCATTATAATTTTTCATAATTAATTTGTATTATATTTACATAAGTTTTTTTTTTTTTTTTTTTTTTTTTTTTTTTTTTTTTTACCAAAAAGACTGTAAAGTTTCAGATTAAACAATTGAAACATTCATTACTATTTTACATGCTCTTGAATACACTTTTTGAATTGGAAAAATATTATGATTGATCAAGAATTTGTTTTTCTTCCAAGGAAAAATTATTTTAAGAATTTTAACAGATTGTATTTGGTAAATAATTACAATATAGTTTGGGTTTCAAACGAGTTGTTTTGATTGTTTCAGTTCGATTTTTTTATAAATTTTTAAATTGATTTTAGTTTGATAGTTTTTGACGTTATTTTTTTGGTAATCTGAAAACTGGAATCTGGATTTCATACTTTAGAATGTGTATCCTGTAGCATTATCTCGAGACTTTAAAAGATTTTATATAATGCGTGTAAAAAAGGAGAAACACGTCAGAAAAGATTGAGTAAATTACCTAGATGCCTCGTCATGCTATTATCTATTATTCTACAACTTTGTACAAATTATTTTTCAATCTTTGTAAAAAATGTATCCATTCAATGAAGCAGAAAAGATTTTAATTGAAGAAGATTTTGTTTAAAAATTCAAAATAAATAATAATTAAATTTATATTTAAACTTAATTTAAAATAATAATTAAATTTACATTTAAAGTTTATAACAGTTAATATTCTCTAGTTATTCTATTTATTGATATTTAATCTTGTTTTACTTTTTTCTCCTTTAATATATTTTAGGTTTAAAATATTTCAATCCTGCATTAATTATCAAATTAAAGTCCTACTAGGGGAAGATTTTTAAAAATTAAAATTATACTATGTTTGATAAATTCTAACTAATTTATTTAAAATGGAGATTAGAAAAATTCTGCACTCACAGAAATAAATATGGCAGATGATTTTTATTAAGTAAGGAACCACACATTCAAATGCAAAAATAAATAATATACCTTTATTTTGAAAGAATAACTAGTAGATATATATCAGTGGAAATGCAATTTTAACTGTTCAATTATATGTGGATGAAGTCAGAAAATGATCTTGAAATTTTTACTTGTGATATGCCAGTCAATGATTAGGATCTTGCAACTGTATAGAAACTTCTCTTATTAGAATTTTCATGTGATGCATACATGTAAGTCATAAAAAAATCACTATTTCTGTAGATAAAAAAATTATTATTATTATTATTATTTTATTTTATTTATTTATTTATTTATTTTTTTACATAGTGCAGTGAGCAATGGAAAATATTTTACCATTCACTGCATAAATTTTTTGCTGGGATGACTTCATAGGTAGTAGACCACATTCAAGTGTCAAAAGGGCAGAAACCTTCCAAGCATCCATCCCTACTGAAATGTGTGTAGAAAACAGAAGTGCAACATCTGTCTCCCACTGTTCAACAGTGGTTGGGATATTAAAATTTATTTGAAACTAAAGAAAAATCTCTTTGAAAGCTAGGTTTTATTAATGCCAGTTATTCAATTATATGGGAGAAATTTTTCATCTATTTCGTAAATTTAATTTTATGAGATGCAAGAAAGTATTTTTCTCTTGGAACCTAATTTTTGAGAGAATCATAATTCAGAATATTTGTATTTGGATCAGGGCTGAAATTTAAGAACTAATTTCTCAGTAAAACACATTTCCTTATAAATTGGGATTCACAGCACCAAAATTACTAGAGAGCTAGTAAGAACCAAAAAAGTTTGAAGAAAATTTATTCTTATAGTCAAACAGTAATGGATCTATCACTCATGACATTTATTGTTTTGCTGTGGCTTTGTGTCCATGAGTTTCAATTCTCCATTAAAAATGTAAATTGGAGTGCTGTATGCTTAATTATAGAAAACGGGAAGATTTTGATCATGTCTTCATATTTGAATTTTTTGGTTTGAAAATTTTATTTATCAAATTTTGGATGTACTCAAATTCTAAAAATGACTATAATTAATGATTCTAATTTATTCAAATGGTTCTGAGTCATTCATTTCGTATCGATTCTAATTATTTTGTGTAAATCTCTAGTATAGTTGGTGCATTGCTGAATGTTATAAATTTCTTTGAACCACAATAGACCCAAAACAACTATGATTTGGTTTGATAAAAACAGTAATATTAGTTAACATTTGTCTAGCAATGTATTGTACAAAAGTATTTACAAGTGTCATTATTTATTCCAAATTAATAATTTTTAATATAATGAATATATATATGTATATATATTTTGCAGGACATTATATTGTTGTTTGTGGTTTTGATAGCAAAGAAGGTAAAATACTTTACAGAAATCCTTCTGTATTAAATAGTAAGTTGTTTTTCTTTCAAGTTTTTGATAGTATAATAGTGAATTGATTTTAATTTATTTAGAAAACTTAACTTAAAATTTAAATCATTTAAATGTAACCACAAAATATATTTTTATTTGCATAATTTTATTTCCAAATTTTTATATTTCACAATACCTTTTTGTACTTTTTACACTTTAAGATAAATTTTTTAAATGAATATGGCTATTCTTTTCTTTTCTATAGTCTGAGCTTAAAATGAAGATTCACTTATATGTATGGATTAAAACCAAAATTTTTCAGTGCTGTGACTTTATGTTGTGTACTTGAGTGGTTGTACTTTTAAGGTTATATTTCAGATCATGACAGTCATCTCATTAGGCAAATTGATTTTTACATCAAATGTAATATATATATAAAGTCTTGGTTTCCAGAAATTATTCTTGACCTGCTTAAAATATCATTAATATTTTAAAACAAACATAATAAATAATCCCTTCATAATTTGACACTGTGTAACTTTTTGTTTAACAACATAAAACCATTATGAACAATTAAATATCTAGCACATTCCTCAAGGGAAGAAATCCTATCCACTCTGAAGTTCTCGTACACTTACCTATAGAAATGCAATATTCATCATTATTCATTTGTGGTTGGATTCAAATGTTGGCCCTTTTACTTTGAACACTGTAGTTTTACCACTTGGTTACTGTAATCCCATTTTTTAATAACCGTATATATATTTTTGGTAATTAGTATTTTTGAGCATGAAATTTGTTTTTAGAATATCAAAGTAGAGTACAAAGTACATATGTAGCACATGATTTTTTTTTCTTTCAGTTCAAAGCAGATGTTTTCAAACTGAAAGCTTAAGTGCTGTCTTTCAGCAAGGACTGTAGCTTCGATTAACACTTTTGATGTGCTTGTGTGCTATAGAGTTAGCCCCCACTTAAAACTTATTCCCGCAGTGGTGGGTTCTGTGAAACACTTTTAGGGAGATGAATATTCAAATTTATATATCATACTAATTTATGCATTTCAGGAAATAATTCATTTCAATATTTCAGCAATACTTGGATGATAAAATATATTTGAAAAACCCATAAAAATTAAAAATTTTATTTGCTCAAAATGTAAATATGTTAAAATTTTAAATGCATAATATGTAAATATAATAATTAATATGCGTTTGATAGGCTTATTCAATTTTAACTGTATTTTGTATTTGCACTGATAAGAAAACAGCTTAAAAGATAAAATCACTTAAAATAAATTTAAAAATATTGTATTTTAGTAACAAAGTAAAAAAAAAAAAAAATGTAATTATATTTTAATAACAAAGAAGAAAATGGAAGCAGCTTAAGGCCATTGGTTTAATGCCACAGAATTCTTGAAATTCCAGAGTGTGTAGATGAGTGAGTGTGAGAGAGAGTGAGTTTTGCAGAAGAAATATTTGCTAATTCTTACATTTTCTTCCATTGCATTAAACAATTTATTTTTTATGCTCTTTAATTGAAGATTTTAAAAAGAAATTAATGTATTTCAAACACCAAACAGAAATTTTTATTTTAATTATTTTTTAAAATTGTTAGTATATTAAAATTAATGTTTATTAGTCTGAAATGCTTTTAGTTTAGAACAAAATTCATAATTTTTATAAATAATTTTTAAAACTGCAATATATTATGATTTTCGTATAATATATTTATCTTGAAATATTTATTATTGAATTTAAGATTGATATTTTTTATTTATTGCAGAAGTTTGCTCAATGCCTTATGATTCCTTTGAAACTGCGAGAAAGAGCTTTGGTACTGATGAGGATGTAGTGTTTATTTACTTCAAATCCTGATCAACATATATACATGCGATTTTAGTTCTAAACATGTTTAGTATTTACAATTACTAATTGTAATCATCTCTGAAAAGAAAAAAAAGTAGAGATTTGTTACTTTTTCTTGACTCTGAATCTGCATAGTTTTTAACATAATATACATTATATCATGTACATAATTATATACAATATGTTACATTTGTAAGAGAGAAATCATTATTTTTTCCTTCTTTATTACAATTTTAAGAATTATGTTGATATTTTTATTTTAAATATAGCTGAATTTCAATTTTCTATTGAAGCTTTTAAAATTTAGAAATTGTTCAATGTTTTAACCATTTTTCAGATGTTTCCTTGGTTTCTCTATATTGGAATCTATGTACATTTTATTAAGGGAATTTATTAAGATTTTTTTTCCCCTTGCATAAAAGCATACTTTTTGTATTGCCTAACTGTAGTTGATGCTTTAGAATGTATGCAGTATCCTGGTATTATATATATATACATATATAGCAATAATATTTTTATGTAGAAATGTTGATCATGCCAAATATGTTTTATATTGAACTATGTAAATTTTGCTCATAAATGTATTAAAATATTTTAACAAAGGTTATTTTCGTCTTAACATTAAATGTCAAATTATCTAAATGCTATTTACAATATTAAAATGTAATTAACTTAATTTTTCTACTAAAAAGTATTTTGAGTTATAAAACACATGTGATTGATTTTAATGTTATTACTTTTATTTTTATACTAAAGGCTTTCAATTTTTGTATACTAATTTCTATGTGAAATTTGTAAAGCAAATTGATTGTAAAATGTGTTTGACATTAAATGTTAAAATTTAATAACACTTATCATGTTAAATTTGTTATTCCCATTCAGCTTATGAAGTTCAAATTTACCTTATTCATACCTTTATCTGTTAAATGAATAATTTATGCTTGATAAAATGACAGCTCAATGAGATTTTTCATGTGATAACTTATAACTACTAACAGAATGAAAAAAAATCAAGAAAACTTTTTAAAATAAAACATCAAAATTAAAGTTTATTTTTTATTTTTATATTATTTTACTTAATAACTGATGTAATTCTTGTTATTTAAACATCAAAATTAAAATTTATTTTTTATTTATATTATTTCAATTAATAATTGATATAATTGCTATTTTTATTTAAAATTCATTATTAATTCAAGCTATCATATTTGCAACGTTATTTATATTAGTCAAAGGAGACTAATTTTTTACAGTTGTTTCAACTTGAAATTTTCATTTATTCAATTATTTTTATTACTAATGTCATTATTTTATATAACTTATAACTGTTATCTTATATTCTTGGGAGATGGTGCTTTGCTGTGATTAGATATTGTTTTGTACTGTGATATGTCATTATTCACTTGAATTTTGTAATTTTTGTTTTTTTCTTTTTTAGTCATATTATTGAGATATTCATATACAAATTGATTTATTTACATATCGTATATAAAATAGAGAATTTTTTTATTTACAAGTTATTTTTATTGAATTGTTTTGAAATGGAAGAAATTCCATTATTTGTAAATTACATATTACAGCAAAATGTCATTCAAGAATATATTTCCATTGCTTTGAATAAAATAAAATAAAATAAAATTCTTTATCCTATTTAAATATGTCTTTATTTTGTGATCCCATTGTTTTATTTATTAAACCCTTAAGTATGTCTTAAACACTATATGAAATATATATTTATTTGATAAAATTTACTTAATTACTGCATCTAAGATCTATTTTTATCATAGATTAAGGCTTTATTTTTATCACAGAGTATATTATCTAATTTTAAATTTATTCATTCCCAATTTATCTTAATCTTGCAGATTTATAATATGTAGATGACATATATATTATGTAGCAGTAAGCAATGCAGTGACAAAAATTAACTATTTAATTTGATTAAAAAATCTCAGTGGTTGCACAAAAATTAACTGTATTGCATACAAAATTATCAATTTTTTTGAATTTTTGAGAACCCAGTTTTATGGGCTGAAAGATAAAATAAACCTTTAATTTGTGAATTTAGAAATAATGACTTCTCATGATTTTGAAATGTAGATATTTTTTATGTATTCATTAATGGAATTCCTTCCAAATTTGGTAGATTTTTTTTTTTTTTCACTTTTAGCAAATATTATGTTTTTAAAACTGAGTATATCTAGACCTCATTCTAAATTAAAATTGAGTAATTATATCATTTGAAGAAAATATTTATTGAAGTTAATTTATTTTTAGAAATCTCAAGAAAATTATATACATGCCTAGAATTTTCACTTTTCCCAGAGAATAAAACCGAGTGGAAAAAGATATACTTTAAAATCTAAAGTTTACTATGCTATCCATTTTCCTGTATATATGATTAACAGAAGCCTTGTGATTGTATTTCATTAGAATTGAATATTTCATAATATTAAATATATACATAACATAAAAGTAAATTATAAAATTTATGAATTATTTAATGATTTATCCTAATATTGTATTGTAAAATAGTTGGCAACTTATTTTTGAGTGTTTTTGTGTGCTTTTAAATCTTTTAGCATTTTAAAAAAGACAAAAATCCGAATTAGAACATATTTTTCCCTTACAGATGTGCTGGATCATTCGTAAAGGTTTGAAAAAAGGAAGTCACGAAGCTGCATTTATTTTTGTACATTCTATATACAAAATATAAAGTAATAATAAATTAACTATAAATTTAAGTGTACATAGGTTATTTTTTTTTTTTTTTTTTTTTTAGTTAGTCAAACTTATATTCATTTCAGCTTTCTTATGTACAACAATTTGATTTTTATGCCAAGATGTACACCATTCCAGAATTCTGCTCACTTGAAAAAAAAAAGGAAGCTTATGGTTCTTTTACCCCTTTTAAAGTGGTCATCTATGTGTTGGAGGCAGAAAAAAATAGTATTGAATCCTTCCTTTTTGTATTAACGCATTTTTTTTTTTTTAATTTTGAAAAAGTGTTGTTTTTGCTTTTCCCAATACATCACTGTTAACAAATTTATTGAAATGCGGATGAAAGAAATCCTGACTTCAGCATATTTTAAATCAAAGAGTTTCAGCTTTTTAATTGAATGCAACTAATTACAAAACTCATGCATTCTTTGTTTAGAATCAATTTCATCATATTTTTCCTTTTTTGAAATTTTTATCTTAGGAATTCTAAAGTGTATATTTTTTTGTAATTATTGATTTGCGCATAATCTATATAACCAGGTTAGTTTGAACACATTCATCTGTTCTTCTTTATAAATGATTGAACATCAGATTTATTATAATTAAATATAATTTAATGAATAAAACAGAATCCATAGTGACAAGAGTATTTCCTTATTTGAAATACTCTTGAATTGTTCATTATTTGAAAGATAATTGAAAAGGAAAAACTAGCATTTCATTAAGAAAATACTACGTGATGGAACTACATATCACACATTTCATAGCATTCCATTCTTTTGTATAAATTGGCGCAGCATGTCCTCTTTTGGACCTTGTGCCATAAAACCCAACAAACAAAATCTTTTGTATAAATTGTTTTGAGGAAAATGAAATCTGTTCATTAGCTATTACCAATATGTAGTGCCATCTGTTGTCAATAAATTGAATTTTAAAGAAATACAATTTAACTGATTCCACACATGTTTCAATCAAATCTTCCACGATTAAAAATGTTTTTTGCTCCATTTATTCTTTTGTAGAGAATGTTTTATTATTTTAAATAATTCAACAACAATATTATATTGCATGAAGAGTTTGATTTATATTAAAATAATTGAGTAAACTATTTGTTTAAGTTTATGCAATAGTTCTGCTGTAATCTTCTTTATGCCCTTAATTAATAACATTATATTTCATAAATTTGTAGCTTTTGTTTATAATTCATGAGGTACAATATAATTATTTCAACTTAATTTTTTAAATATCTTGCAAAATACCTAGTTTTTAAGAAGTTTATATTTAATATATATATACAGAAAGAACGTTTTTTCCCACAAGAACTGAAAATTAGGCTTCTTTTTCCTTAGGAAATTATAAAATACCATACGATAAGAATAGCTATATAAATAAATAAAAAGAAAAATATACTTGACAATAACCAGTACTAGTTTTTAAGAGATTATTTTAAAATTTTGTAGATTAATACATTTTAAAATTAGATAATCAATTAACTGAGTCTGTTGAATATGCTTATACACTTTTGTGACTAATGAATTAAACTCATCTTATTGAAGGTGAAAGTATTGCCGAGAGTGAGTATTTGGAAACTTTTGAGAAAATAAACTTTTTTTTTCTTTTATTTCACCAGAAAAATTCTTTTCTTAAGAAAATTAGAGTTAATAATAGTTGTTATAATCCGTTTTCTAATATGAAAATATTTTTTTTTTATTCGTAACCCAATCAATAAAGACATCGATTTCTTATGCATTTATACGAACTGTGATGATATTAAAATTTATAAGTAATCAGATATCTTTTTACTTAAAATATCATGAAATGATATTTTTCTATAAAATGTCTATGCTTAAGAAAATTGCATTGAAGGGTATTTTTTTAATACGCATGCATAAATCATTTTTTATATTGTATAAAGAAAATAAAAATACATCCTTTCAATCTATGACCTTTCATTGCAATTTAATTTTATTTTTATTTTTGATTCCCTCAGTTAATATACTTATTTATTTTAACAATTTATGTTACATAATTGAATTTTTTCTCGTCTTAAAAGCCAACAGTGTTTACTAGTCTACATCTGTGAAATTTTAATATGTATAAGGCATTTTGTAAGAAAATTTTCTGTTTCTCAACTATTGACTTTATTGGTGCATTATATATTTTATAAGATCTTTCAGTATAAAAATATATGATTAGAATTCCGTTATTGTATAGTCGCATTGCCGGAAATGCGAACGCTAGAAAAACAGATTATAAATTGATATATTTCACTTTTAAATTATTAAAAAGAATTCTCGTGAAGTGCTTTCTGATGATTATGTTAGATTAGACCATCATTGCAGCAAATTTTTGGTGCCTATTTCTACCGACTGAAACAGTGAATTTTATAATCTATCTCATAATTTTGAATCACTGTCAAGTGAATAGCTCAACAGTTGAGTTGGCACCCTTTTCTCCACACCACGTTGTACCACATCAAAAAAAGGCAATTGCATCTCATTACGATGGTCTACCGTTTAGTTATTAGTTAGGCAGGTTCAACTTGTAACTAATGAGTTATTAGTTTGGTAGTGTCACCGTTGAGTTATTAGTACGCAGGTTTAATTCCTAACTAATGAGTTATTATTTAGGGAGTGTGTGTGTGTTACCGTTGATTTATTAGTTAAGCAGGTTCAATACCTAACTAATAACATATTAGTTAGATATTGAATATGCTATTTCCTGGCTACGAGAGTGACGGTTTTTCTTACCTGCTATATGGTCTAAGTTTTAGTTAGATTCCCGCGTTATGTTGTTGGAGCCGATTTCTTACAATTGAACTCGGACAATTGCTCATAGAGATGTAAAATTCCCTTAAATTTTGAAGCTTGGGAATTTACTCGGTAATTTTGGGGAATATAGGGATTTTTTAGGGAATAAATCACCCAATCATATTTCGTTTTATATATTATTTTTCGGCAAATGTATAAAGTGAAGTGAAGTAAAACTTGGCGTCGGTAAATAATTTTTAAGCAAAGAGACGCTAAAAATTGTTCTACAATAAGTAACAAAATATTGCAGTGGAATGAACACAAGTTGAAACGTCTCCAATCTCTACAAATAGCTGTCATCTTTTTCCAAATGTTCTATGAAATTTCTATTGTCGTACACATAAAAGCAGAAATCATTTAATGAATGCATTTTTTTAATTAAGTGGTTTTAATTAGTTAAAAACTTTTACAGTTTTTAAGAAATTTCAGATTTTTCCACGACTTAAAAAATTTGGGGACTTTGAAAATTCCCGGGAATTTTCGAAATTTCCATGGGGAAAAAACCCTGTTCATTATTAGGAACAAACCGCGTTTTTTCCTATCTTTACAACACTAATTGCTCATAAATTTGAATCCCAGACTGTGGATCAAAATTACATTTCTGTTCCCCTCGAATGAGCGAAATGTCCTTTAACCTTTCGGAACTTTTAACGAATCCTCTCAGCATGGTGATATTTAGTTGATATAGGTATCGAACCACTTGTCTACCGGGACATGAGAGAGAAGATATTTGTAGGACAATTTTGTAAGATTTTATATCGTTAATGGCTCATTGTTGAAGCATCAAGAACATATTTCTTTAATAAACAGTAAATACAATAATTTTATGATCTTTCTATTTTTATTGCAGTATGTATCCTTGAGTAATTTCAGGCATCATTTTTACTGAGATTATCAAGCGCACAATTATAAATTTACAATGCATAATAATTGTAAATAATCATTAAATTATCTATTATGTATCTTCAATTACCATTGTTCAGTTACAAAGAGCTTGTTGATTCATTCAATTCCAAAACATCTTTCAAGTATCGAATATCTTCACATTAATTTCATTACGAGTTATAAAAACAGACAATTTGCATCGTCTGTCTACTGTTTTTTTCATGCATCTATTGTGTAATTGTATCCGTATCCTTTTGTTTCAATCGTACCTAATTTGCATATCAGGCAGATAAAAACGTGCTAATTGCACAAGATGACTTAGGGAGATAAAAAATAAGTTTGCTTATATTCGAAATCGAAGCTTAATTTTCCCTTTTGAAATAACCATTAAGTTTAATTTATTCTGTTAAATCATGATTTTTTTTATTTTGCAGTAGTAAATTTTAATGTTTTATATTTCTTTAGAAATAATCAATTCAATTATTTAAAAATTTTTAAAGAATCTACTTTCTAATAAAAAAGATAATTCTAGGAGAGTATTTTTAAACTTTCGTTGGAATGTTTTATATTAAATAATCATTAATTTTTATGAATTATATCACTGTTGCAATAATATATGCATTTTTATAACACAGACTTTACGATTTTGTTTCTATCCCATAAATTGAATGCAATTTATATTTTTGAATTTGATTAGCATTAACTCTTATATGAGAATTTTTTATTGTTTTGAATGGATTTTATTCGCTTTATTAAATCGAAATGAATATAGTGTTTTTAAAAAGTGTTTTCATTTCAACCTAATATTAACAAAAGCAATGATAAAACAGCACATCCTTCATGTATTGCCTTATAATCGAATTTTCGAGGTCAGGCGGGCAAACTAATATTTGAATCGTTAACGCTCTGCCCTTCAATTCAACAACTCGTAGGTCTGAGTGATTCTCATCAAATTCAACGAACTGTTCAACAAATGCATTCTAAATTTTAAAAATGCGTTGACACGGTATAGTGGTTACACTAATCTGTAAGATAATGCCAAGGATTTTAAGTCTCCTTCATGAGAGAACTTTTCTTAATGGGTCATATTCAAATATCGCAAGGAAGGAAACTAGGAAAAACTCCAAGTTACTTTCTCCGACAAATTTACATGCAAGAAGCGCGGATACGCAACCACCATTTTCCTTTTTACTTGGTTTTTTAAGTCAGGACCTTCTACTTTGAATTGTGCACATTTGCCGCTAGATCATAATCAATACTTATCATATATAATTTATTTGACACTGAATATTTGAAAATCAAGTTTATCAAAACAAAAATTACAAATATGTCTCATTTTTAGAGCAATATTCAACAAAATATTACTAGATGAGGTTGTAGTGTTATGTTATTTTTAGATTCGTCTTAGGCTCGTAAATTCGATTTCCACCTCGCGTGTAAATGTTTGTATGTATTGTAGTTTGAAATCTATTTTAAACTTTAAGATCTCGGTCAAATTAGTCTTCACTTAAACAAAATGATGGTGCAGTAACAAATAAATCAAACCTAGATTTGTTTTATTTGATATAATCATTGCCTTATTATCACTACCAATGTTAATTGTGAATGACATTTTTTTTTCAGAATTTTTATAATCTTTTAAGCTTTTTAGTCAACAACAGATGGATTTGAAATGACCATTTGTTTGAATCATACGGAAGTTCGTCTTTGCTTCTTAAAGAAAACAAATGCAACGCCGTCCTTGACTGTTATAATTACAGACATTTCAAGTGTGGGATGGACTTCTAATGCGAAACGCTTCACAACCGCTATTCCATTGTTCATCAAGCGGAAGTGGAATCTCCCTTCAACAATAGTCATTAGATGTTCATGCACCATTTACTTCACCTGCAGAGAAATTTTCTTTAATTGGTCATTGCAAAATTAGGAAGAATTGCATCTCTGGCATGAAGAATACCGCGAAGTACTAGGTCTTAAGTTGATTATATTATTATCTCGTTTACCCGTTACTTTCAACGTATTTGAAGCATGCGATTTTGTTTTGAACAGTTTCGCACGCAGGTAACAGTTATCCTAACAAATACTTTAAATACAATCTTGATGAGAAGCTTAGATTTAACTCTATAATTTATTACATCGAAATATATTGGACAAATAATAAATGGACACATTAAGAAACGCGTGGTACATAAATTGTTGTCGTAGAGTTGTTTATGGTCACTGCAGCTAATTTTGGTGAAGAGATATTATTTTGAAAAGACGTATATCAATTCTAAAATTCCCTATCAAGAAAATCGTTGAAATGATTCTTGGTGAATGTTGGTGAAAATCTTGATTTCGACAGTCAATTTTTATGAAGTCCCGAATTCCATTCCAGGCACAGTTAACCAATAAAAGCCTAATTTCTTCCATCGAAATTGCTGTATATTGGACAAATAATAAATAAATATTTTAAGAAATGTGTGGTACATAAATTGTTGTCATTATAATTAATTTTGTTGTTATATATATTTTTTTTAAAGACGTATATCAATTTATATAATCAAGGAAGTAGTGGAAACGAATTTCGGTGAATGTTGGTAAAAATCTTAATTTCGGCAACGAATTTTTATGAAGTCCCGAATTCTATTCCAGACACAGATAACCAAGGAAAGAGGAATAATTTGTTTCTGTTTCCTACATGTGCAACTGTCTGGATGATCTATGATAAAATTCATAGATTCTAGATCATGGAATTCAAATACTATAATTTGATCACCTTTTAACTGAATATATGTTATTTATATTTAATAAAAAACTAACTTATATTTTAACTATTCATAATCTGTTATGATTTTAGTTATTATTGATTAAATTTGTTTTATTAGCAGTGCTACAAATAATAAGTTTTATATTAAAAGAATACTGATCAACATAAATTTTGAATCCATGGTTGATCCATGAATGGGTTGTGAAAGATTTCCAACTGAATAAGAAATTAATGTTTTATTTATTGTTAAGTCGTTATTTAGGCTTTTATATTTTTATTTTTATTTGATATAAAATTCAAAATATGAAAATTGTAATCATTTTGCACACTTTCATATATATTTTTGAAACAAAAAGGATTGTTGGACTAACTGTGGAAAATATTTTGTTAGTTTATTATTGCTAGTATAGTTTATGACTAGTATTATACTTTGTATTTTTAGTTTTTTTAAATACCGTTCACATTATCTAGTGGTTAGCGTGCCTGACTGTGGATGGAGAGGTCCTGGGTTTGAATCCCAGTTCGGGCATGGATATCTGTCTCTCTACCTCTTGTCTTTGTTCTTTCCTTGCTTCCTTGAGTTGTAAATGGTTGCCTAACCTAGGGAAACGGGTACCTATGACATGTGTGTACTGAGGGACTCCACTTCAAATTGCGGTTCAGTAGTAAAAGGGGAGCAGTGAATCCCATACTGCCAGCTTAGCTTGCGCAAATAAAATAAAAGCTTTTTATTTATTTTTTTGTACAATCTATATTAAAGGAGTTTTACCTACGAAATATATATAAAATCATTATTTCATTTTAATGTAAGAATCATATACATTATATCACTTTAAAAATTAAAAAAAAAAAAAAACCCAGTGATATTTATTGAAACATTCAAATAAATTTTAAATTTACAATCTTTGAGAAAAAAAGATATGTGACATTATTAAACAAAGAATTGTAATTCTCAGTGTAAAATTTTGTCTATAGGAAAACTTTTTTCGCATGTAATTGCTAATGGGTCACTTTGTAACCAATTTTTTTTATAAATTTCTCGTTTTTTATATTTTGATTTTATTAAGTTTTTTGTATTTTGATTATAGTTAATCGTGATGTTTAGAACAATAAAATTTTCTCGCAAATGTATCGTAATTTCTAATTTTTTTTTTTTTTTTTTTTTTTTTGAATTGTCTGTAAAATATTTCTATTTTTATTTGCATTTTATTATTTAATTTTATTTGAACTGAAATCAAATAAAATGAAATAAAAAATGTGAATGGTCAAAGATAAATATACCACGCTTCTCCCAAAATTTCTTTTATTTTACATTTATTGGAGATCCCAAAGATGAAAAAACGCTCGAAAGAAATTTGTAAGCCAGGAAATATTTTAATCCTGTGATAAGTCATGCATAACATCCGTAATGTTCAAATGTGTAATTTAGGAGTCAAAATATGTTTCTTTTTAAATTAACATTAAGTAGAAACGAATGACGCTGACATTTCACACATGCATATTATAGAAAAAAACAGTTTTACGATAAATTGAAATTTAAAAAATATGTCCATTTTAATAATTCTAAAAAAACATTTCCTTGAGTTATCATTTTTTTAATAAGATTATTGGGAAGATCGAGATATTTTTTGATATCAAATTACACGTATGCGGAAGGTTACGGTTCTAGTTGGTTCTGAACGCTTATAAAATCGCTTACTTCTTTCGAAAAAGCAATGAATGGCTTAAATGACACAGTAAGATTTGTGGAAAGATAAAAATTTGTACTTATTTTTAATGTATAAAATACAACTATAGATTGCATTATTTTGAAAAAATAATTACGGCATGGTTAAAATAAAATTAACCCAAAAAATAAAATTCGAAAAATAAAAGAAACATTAAGCAAAATAAGGAAAACCAATTTTGGTCACCGAATTAATATTATTGCGGAAATAAAATTTTGGATATCATCTAGTGCTTGAAAATATAAGCATTTTAGTAAGCAATTTCCTCTACATGCAATCACTTAGATCAGAATCTAAATAGTTGGTGACAATGTTATATTGGCGTTTACTTCACTGAATATAAATGTTATTATATTCACTCCATAAACTTCTGTTTCTGGTAAATACGGAAATATTGAAATCTGATATTTTTTTCTAATTCTGCATTGTTACTCATGGAAACATAAGTGATATTAACTCTGCAAAACTTTATTCCAGTAAAATTAAATGATAATTTGATACGGACTTTTTGGCAATGTATGCAAATTATATGCGGATAATTCTGATTTTGAAAATAAGTGTGCAGTTTGCATAATCAGTTGTTTCAATAATGGAACAGCTTAATTTTACGTGTAAATTAAAATATTGCATGACAAATTGAGGCATGCAAATTTAGTTACTAATTGGAAACAGAGACAGTTCGGAATTTGATTATATCCGCAATTTACATGCCAGACTTTGCTCTTTTCGATTTTTACTCACTTTTCCGGCAAAAAATTGGAACGAAATAAAGATATTTTTGCTTACTCCGTGGAAGCAATACAAGCTAAAGGAATAAAATTGATATATTTTTCACTATTTTTGAAACTATTTAAAAATATTCTTTAAATAAAGTTTTAGCTAGAAAGTTAGAGAAAATATTATAATATAATTTAATTAAGGAATTTACAAAAATAAGTATCCTGGTCATAAAAATGAATGAAAGGAACTTTAAATTCTAATTTCCCGTTGTTTAAGTCTTAGAATCTTATCTTGTAACATTTTTTATAGTTTTTGTTTTCATGGTTAATACTAGACTCCTTTTG
This sequence comes from Latrodectus geometricus, assembly GCA_026290005.1. Classification (NCBI taxonomy): domain Eukaryota; kingdom Metazoa; phylum Arthropoda; class Arachnida; order Araneae; family Theridiidae; genus Latrodectus; species Latrodectus geometricus. Next base: position 9,082 of record JAPDSC010089808.1, on the reverse strand, counting down.
GCGCATTTCAAAAGTTTTTAGAAAAATTACCAAAACTAATTGCAATTTTATATTATATCTCATGCTAATTTTTATCTGTTGAATTAGATAAAGATACACAAAAGTCTATTTTCTTCGAAAGTTTTGAAATCTTGAAATTTTATACATGCTATAGCTATCTCTATGATAGACGTCAATTTTTAGTAAATTAGTTTCACTCGTGCAAAAAGTTAAAATGATAAATATGAATACGAAATTTCAGTGCCATACAGGATCAAATGAAATAAACGCGATGAGCAACAGAGAAAGATAAAAACACACAATTTGAATTTCGTTTAGAGTGTTTAAAATGTGAACTGTGTTCAGAAATTTTGTATTTGATTAAAAGAGAGAGAAAGAGACGCACAAAAATGAATATCGAATATATCAAAGTAACATACTAAAATATTATTGAATAGTAAATTTTTCTAAAAGTATACATTTCATATTTTTTTACTTGTAGTGTTTAATCACACCATTTTTCAAGTGGTTATTTTTTAAATATGTATTCACTTGTGTGTGGGAGATTAATGAATGATCGACTAGATAAGTATATAAAAAATATCCTCGTGGCACCATCTATTGGGATCACCCGTGGATGACCCAAGACCTCCTCACAAATTAATTTTTTGTTTACATTCATGCTTTCCCTTTTGTAATCAACTAAAAAGTCCTTAATGATGAATCATCTTCAGTATTTAATTTTTTCCTGTTTTTACATTTCTTGACAATGTACTTAACCGACCTTTAAAAATGTGAACAAACTAAACTTATGTAAACAAACGAACTCATGTCTCCTATCGTGGCGCCCTCTCTCGGGCTCCCACGTAGATGAACCATGTTTTGTTTACATTCTCCATCTTGCTTTAGATTACCATCCTTCGTTGTACATATTTTGCTTATCATGTTTTTCATTCATAATTTTACTCACTTATTTTACCATATTTGATACTACCATGTGAATTAGTACTGGGAGTGCTTTACCCTTCCATTCATGAAATTATTTTGTGAAACAGACATTTTAGTTTAAATTTAGGTTGTTTAATTTTACTTATAAAAGAGGTCCATGGCCAAAAGCTAAACACCTCAGACATATAAAAGTTATAAAAAAAATAAATAAATAATAAAAAGTATCCATAAACTTTGTATTAAAGGGATGAGAAAATATTTCCACTGGTTAAAATATTTATCATTACTGATGTTTAAACAGAATGGAATTTTTATCATTCAAATAATTTACATAACTAAATATATGGGTTGCTAATTTGTTGCAGACTTTCGCACAATCAAGCAATTAATTTGGTAATGAATGATTGCTCTTTGGAAAACCATGATGTGTAAAATCAACCATTTACTATTCTTATGGAATGAGGAAGAGAAAATGGGCTGTTATATGTGTAAGCCATAAATATTACAACCTCCGTTTGGCGAGATATCAAATGGTTATCATCAAACCATTCGTCCGGTAAGCAAATTGTTTTCTTTCCTATTTAAACTTAATAAAGCAGCGATACATTCAGCATGTATCTTTTAGATGATATCTAATTTAGATGTGTAGAGCTGATTGTTTGTAGCTGTACAATTAGTTCATTGATGAGATGGTGTTTATGTCTTCCAAGAAGAAAAAAAGAAGCTATTTTTTTTTTGTCTCGTGAGAAAGGAGATTTAAAAATCTCCTTTCATCTTAATGAACTCTTAGCATAGCCGTTTGAACAATAGTAGGAAGAGAATATTTTATATCTTTATATGTCTCGTTTTTTCATTGTTACGAAGGCATGGAAATTTTGATATTTATTTTCTACTATAAACCGATATTAGAATATTCATGTCAATATAAATGTTAACGTTTATTTGTAACAAAAAAATTCCTTAGCAGTAAATTAGAATAAGTTCATGTCCATGAAGTGTTGAATTCCTTGTATCTTCGAAGAATTTGAGAACATAGAATGTGAACTTTATAATTTTTTTTATTCGGATCTTTTGATCAGAAAATCATGCTGAAATTTTAAAATTTATAATAAAATAACAAATTGTGTATAATAACTTTATTTAAATTTTTGAATTGAAATATAAAATATTTATGAAAGGTCTGATTAATGATTATTAATGCATAAGGATAGATTTATAGTAATATTATGATCAAACCCTAAGTTGCATTCGAAAAGTTTTATTCGAGTTTCTTATTTATTCTTTAAAAATATATGCAAATGAGTACTTCATGAAATTTCATTATAAAAGCAGTACTTTTATTATGAAATTCCATAAAGAGCCTTTATAAGGAAATTCCATGAAGTACTTTTATATATTGAACGGTTTAAAGAAATATTTCTACCGTAGTGAATTTGCTACTGAACCAGAAAGAAAGAGCAATGATCTCTTTAATTTTTCTTTTTATCAAAATGAGACCAATCTTATAGTAGTACTTCGTGCTTATTGTTCAGGTCAAAACTTAAAGATCAATGCTAGTAAATTCTTATAGTTAAAATTACGAAAAAAAAAAAAATGAGATTCAAAAGTTAGGAAAACTGATTCTCTGTATGTTGCGCTGGACTACGTCCAAGTGAACCATTGGTTATTGAGTAAGTTGCAATATCGACACTTGATGGATCTGCAAATTCATCAAGTACTTTCGAGAATCTGCGCTTGATATCATGAATTGTTGATAATCCTTGGTGATCTATACGTATGATTTTGTGTAAAATTTTGAAGTTGCACCCTTACAATATGTATTTTGAGTAATAGCAAAATGTTTTGCCATGTCTTGTTTTTTTCTGCCAAGGATACTTATGAAATAATCCTGATCATCCCATATTTTATCAACAGAGGAGATTTATTTTTGTTTAAATGATGTTACAATCACACAGATGCGATATATCAATACTCATACCATGTATCATTAATTGCTGCATTCAACATAAGTCGCAGTTTGGTGTATATCTCGAATTCATTCTAGACTCTCTTTTAAGGAAGTTACAATGAATGGATTTGTTCAGTATATAATAAAAAATGTGCTATAGAGAAGACTTCTAGAATATCATGTTGTTTTGGACCTGAGGCAAGCTATTTTTTGGTATGTGGCCCCTACAATAGTAATGGAAGACTGACCAACAGTTCAGATGATAAAACGTGAAAGAATATGATGCAAGCAAAATTTTCAGATGAATATGTCCTTTCTTACCTCACTGGATAGCAAGATTACCAAGTCTTGTTGTTTGTTGATGTGTGATTTTCTCAAAGATCAAATTTATCCATGATGTATCACTAAAGAAGCGGAATTTATCATCGTTTATTTCTATTGATACATTGCGTTCAACAGTTAAAAAAAGCCCGTGATATGATTTCGGAATATTGTTACAAACAAAATATGTACACCAAGCACACAGATATTGAAATAAATAAAATAGCATTTTATTTATTGGATTTTAAAAGTTTTTACGTTTCACTGGCAACTAGCGGCAAAATTTCCAATTATATAATTCTAAATGGAAGCTTTGGTCGCATGACAAATATTTAAAAAGTTTCATTCGGATTTTTCAGTAAGATAAGGTCTACAAGCTTTTGAGAAGTAGCAGTTTCTTTTTAATCAATTTGTGTATTTTTGAAAATTTGCAAAATTCTTTGTATATGATTAAATTCTAATATTATAAAATACAATGCATCTTGAGAATGTTATTGAATTTTTATGGAATTATATCAAAAATAGATATGAATATGGAATCCATATGTATTCAGACAGATTTCTTACATTGAAGACAAGGAAATAAGACCTCCAGAATAGTGAATAATTAATGGATGATTAATCTATGAATTAATATCATATATATATTAATTCATAGATTAATCATCATTCATATGATATCATAACTAAAATTTTCAAATTTTTTATCTGTATATGCTTACTTTCTATTTTATCATCAAATAAAATATATTTTAATTACGTCATGTTTTTCGAAATTCATATAAAATATTTAATAAAATATTTTCGAGAACATAAGAAGCTATGGTAATAAGATTTAGTAAAAAAATGAATTCTTATCCTTCAAAACATTTATAATATTGAGAATTTGCAAAACTTTTTACATATGTTCTTTGCTTTTGTTTACATTCTATTATTGTAAAACGAAAAAAAATCTTGAGAATATTTCCACGTATCTTTGAAATTATATAAAGACGTCAAGAGTCTTATAGTAAACATGAGAAGTATTTTATAGAGACGAAGATGTATTGCATTAAAGGTCAAAAGTTAAAACCTCGAAATATACTAATTTTGTATTCACAAGATCTTGAGATATTATAGATGATCTTGAGATAATAGAATGTCGCAAAATATCTCGACATTCTATTATTATCAAATGAAATGCATCTTGGGAATGTTATCGCGTTTCTGTGGTCAAGCACCACCAAAGAAGGAAGTGATTAAGGCATGCTGTGAAGAGCTGATTCTTTTTTATGTGTGCTCAGGGAACTCTTGATATTTCAGAGAGTGAGCTGTCGCCCGCTCAGGTGAGCATGCCTCCAATGAAACGGAATTTACGAGCCGATAACGATTCCGGGCACGTCGTAACTCCGTGAGAAACGGGCGGCTCGGCAATTCACAATTGATTTTTCGGAAACTGACGGTGGTTTTGAAATAAACGGCATTTAGGTGTCAAGCTGAAATATTGTTATCTTATCCCGGGGTGAAAGAGGGACAACGTACGATTTGGACTGAAGACCACGAGCACGTTTCACAAGCCAAGCGTAGACGCGCAGAATAGGAAGTGTGATATTTGTTTATGAGTCTATCGGAAAAAAGAAATGGCTATTTTATGAGCTTCCAAGCCATCCATTAAGCCCCGAGAAGAAACAGCTCCCTCTGTTTCTGTTTGAACTGGAATCGTTACGTTTATGGTCTCGAGGAAAGTGATTTTATTCACTGGGCATGCATAATTTATGTTATCGGCTCCTAAGCTGTTTATATAAATTGAAAAAAAAGAATGAGATTAAGGTAACATTTGCATAGAAATATTGTTGTAGCATGTCTTTTTACAGGTAATTTTTCTTATGAGAAAATGGTAACCTTCTCGCCAGATGCACATGTTCTTTAAGGGTAATTTCAGCACGTTATGATTCAGTGATTAATGTCATACAAATCTCAAGAAATTCAGATTAATTAGTGAAATTATAATAACTTCAATCATTTCATGCTATGTCTGTATAGTAAAGATGAATATTTTAGTTCACTAAACAATTATTTATCCGATGAATATGTTCTTTATAGGTGATTTCAGCAAGTAATAGTGGAGTAGGCAGTTGTATGGTTGAAATTCGAATCCACAGTTCAATGGCTCCTAAATTCGATTCCCAACTCTGACGTAAACATTTGTAATGGTTCCATATCCATTTTAAACACTGGGTCCTGATCTTTCAAATGAACAATGTAATTTTAGAATGATAAAGCAAACCAGTGAATTCATAAATCAATGATTAATATTATAAAATTTAAGTTAGTTAATAATATGATATGGAACTCTCCCCCACATCATTTTTTTATTCCATTGTATAAAATCAGAATATTTTCCTTCGTATAAAAATGGCTACCTATTAACTAGATGTAGGCGTTCTTTATGGGTAATTTCAGTATGTCATGATTCACTGATTAATGCCATCAGTATCCCATGACATTCAGGTTAATTACTGATACATTTCAAGTTTGAAATTTAGCATCATTTTATTAAAGGATATGGGTAATATATATGTAAAGCGGTGGTGGTGTAATTATAGCATTTTTCATTGTGTAAAAATATGTAAGATGATCTAATAAATGGGGTTTTTATGGTTGATCTAATAAAAACATCAATGATTCACATGAAAACCATTAAAAATTCAGGTTAATTATTAATAAATTATAAGTTTGAATATTTTCCTCGGTTTTTTTAATGCGATTATGGTAAAGTTAATGATTTGAATCGAATCAAATAAATCTCTTACACTAGTTGAAAAAGTGTTAATGCTATACGAAATAATCTATTCTAAGTACAATATGCGACTTTTTTTTATTTAAATATTCAATGAATGAAAACAAAAAATGATCTTTTGTTTCTTATTTTGCTGTGAAATGAGTGATACGGCATCACATTCAAAATAGAATCAGCAATCACTTTTATTTTAGTAATACACTAAAATATATAAAAATGACATTTAAATACATTTTAAAAAAGTATGTCTTTTTTTCAATTTTTTAACATATTAAAGCGCATGAAAATATTTTTCATTTACTTCTGTCTCTCTGATTCTCTCAAATATTCTTTTCTAAATTATCAACATTTTCTTTTTCTAGATATATCTTACAATGTTGAATTAGCAGGTTTTAGCAAAAATTCATATTCAAGTACTCTTTTTCTAGAATAAATGCATTAATATTCCTTTCTCTAACTTATTTAAATTCAGAACTATAGATTCTTTAACTTATTTAAATTCAGTTCTCTAGTTAATATTCCTTTCTCTAACTTATTTAAATTCAGCCAAGTTTATAATTTCGAAAGTATGAATTTTATTTTCGTTAAAATACTGAAACATAAACACTTGGATACAATATTCAAATAATCCTTTGTGCATATGATTTCTTTTTCATTTCTATTTTTTCAATAAGGTTTATTCTTTTTAAAACTATGCTTTGTATGAGTTATAATCTAAGTTTTATTATTCAAATCTTAAGTGCAATTAGATTTGATTTGGTTTGCTCTGTCAATGAGATCAGGACTAGGATCAGGATCAGGATCTGTAACTATCAATTCTTTTTACAAAAGGATTTCAAGCATTCAAGCCTTGAATGGGGTTTGAACCTATTAGCTATAGATTGAAAGTCCAGAATATTAACTATTTTATTTTTGGCTGCATACAACTAAATTTGACATACATAATTTCAAACTCCTTAAGTATTCAGTTTTAAGAATGAAATATTCATTATTGAAGCTTACCAAAAATGTCTAAAAATGTTTTCTGAAATGGTTAAGATTTTCTGTAAAAAATAAGATTATATCTAACTCTAGGAATAATTTTGACACTATAACAAAGTTGTTTTGGCCTTGTCTTCTTCTTTGTTTTGGCCAATCTTCAGATATGAATAAGTCTTTGTCATTTATACATCACAATAAATGAGATGAAAAGATGACCAAATACACTTTGGAATAAATATTTATAAGTTGATTTCATTTATAGCTCTGTAAAAGTGGGATAAGAAATATGCTATCAAAAGCTTCCAATATTTAATTATATTTCATATTTAATTATGTACGTTATGTAATTTAACTCTAAAATAATTCTAGTAATGGCCTTACTTATGTTCTGTGTATTTTAGAATCATTTGTATTTCCGCATCTGTAATCGCAATTTTTTTCCAGTTCAAAAATTGCTTAGAATTGGGTATATTTTTATTTATTAAAATTAAAAAGGAGATACCCACGGACACTTTTATATATTTTGGAGTATGCCTATTTGAATAGATTTTCCTTTACAAAATTACTTTCCATTCGTGTTTATTAAGGGAAATTGCTTTTCCCTGTTTGAATATATTTTTATCGTCTGATATAGCTATTTCACCAGAAGATGGACAATAATAAATTTTTCAGGTATTCAGATCACCTGATATAACCAAAAATAACATTTTTTGGGGGATTTGCAAGCGATATTGCTTACAGAATGAAAGTGTAGGGTATTTTTACATCAGGATGACAATTGTATAACTTATATACTTTCCCATATCTATCGTGAAACAGACTATGATTTTATTTTTTCTTCAACGAAGAGCGTAAGTACAGAATTCCACTGACAAGGGCTATAAAAGTTTTTGATAATTCAAATCCAGTTTTATTATGAATTATTGAACAATTAAACTTGTCAAACACTATATAAAAATCTTACATCAAAAGTTAATTTTTTTAAAAAAAAGTTTACTTATATTAAGCATTTATTCAAAATGCTTTATGGTTGTGACGATTGCAAAAATTATACGACGAGCATAATATCTGATTTGAATAAGAATATTCATTAAAATAAATTACAACTCAATAAATAAATTCTTTTTATCGTCCAAAAGTTTAAACAGCTGTTATAAATGTGCATCTATACATGCATATTGCCTATTAAAAGCAATAAAGGAAAGTGATTTAGAAATATGATTTGTATAGAAATACACATAAATAAATATTTTTGTATAGCTTAAATTGAAAAGTGCATAATATAATCTACGAAAAAATTTAATGCAAAAGATGAATAGATAAAATAAAAATCAATATTCACATTGTATGAAAATTTGTTCACGAAACTAATTAAATTTCTTAAAAAAAATGACATGAAAAGAATTCATTCTTTATGTTCTGCAATTGACAACATTTGCAAAAGAAATAGTTAGCATGCAAAAATCGGAATCTTCATTTGAAATTACCAGTTTGGATAATGCATTTCTAAGTCGTGTTATTATTCTCCTAAGGCTGTCAATTTGATAGTCATGACTGCTATTATATTTATATGTTCATTTATTCTAAATTTTCTTTCTGCAATTTTGATCATGAAACCAGTATGAATAATCACTGCCAATAACTCTTTATATAATAGGGTATTTAAAAACATTTGGAAATTTAAAGAAATGTCTGATGTTGCCAATTGTTATTAAGTAAAATCTAATAAATATATCTTAATGCGAATTATGATTATAGATTATAACAAATCATTAAACATCAACAATGGTTAATATGACCATCAGCTTTTAAAATAAAAATTTCCTTCAAAAACTTCCTTTTTTTATATATAGACTTCTTTAATACAATTTAAAAAAATATTCATAATGAAAAATAATTATTATTTTTAAAAAAGTACAAATGTTTATTAAACTTAAAATTGCAAAATGATTTTCACCATTTATTCCGTTTAAATTATTTTTCTTATTTAAGTGTTAATTTAAATTTAAGAAACATCAAGGGGGAATTATTTTTTTAAAAGTTTTTATTATGTTTTGAATTGTGATAGTTCGTCAAGTTATTTAAAAATATTTTCATAGTTAAATGAAAATTAGCTAAATAAAATG
>JAPDSC010089796.1:0-11364 GCA_026290005.1 Latrodectus geometricus | reverse complement strand
GAAGAGGATTTGAAAGTGCTTGGAGTCAATTACAAACAAAAGGCAACCAACAGAAAGGAAACGTTCCAACATTTAAAGGAGCTCAAAACTTTTCATGATAACTACAATAGCTTTACATATTGAAAGAAACAGGAAAAAAAAGAATAATTCTTATAGAGCATTTAATTCATTTTTCTTTGTTATCTTTTTGAACTTGCATGAGGATTTATTTAAATGGAAATTTAATTTTAATAATGTAAAATAGAATTAATTAAACTATGTGTTTTGAGAATTATTGTTATCAGATAATTTTATTAAATTTAGGATACTTTCGATTCTAATAATTTTTAGGTATTTATTTAATGTCTGTGGAGCAAAACTTCTTTGAAACAATTGGTTTTAGATACTTAACTCACTTTATATTTTAATTTAATTCTTGCATCTCAAATGTCAGAGTTATAATTTGGTATTGTTAGTTGGAGGCTTTGGCACTTGGTCCTGTTAGTATCCAGGAAATATTCGATTACAGAAAATATATAACAGGGTTAATTTACCCTTATTTTAATAAATCTTTGAGTGGAGTCATACTTTAAAATTTCTCTATATCATTCAATTTAAAAATCCAAGGCTTAATGTATAACTTGTTCATAAGTTTTTATGAAAGTATTTTATGAACAAAATGTTCATAAAATACTTTCATTAAAACAAACTCATAAAATGTTCATAATAATTTGTTCATAAAAATCCTAAACTCATATATATCTTATGTATTTTCAAGAATAATGCTTTGCTTGTTTCAGCTTATTCTAACTACTCTTATGAAATACTACATATTCTTATATAGTTTTATCTTCTTCTAATTTATATTCTTATGCAATATTTCATATAATGATAATTATTTTTATCAATTCTTTTTTGTTAACATAGTAAGTCCATAAAACACTAACATTGATAGAATGCAGGTATACACACACACATCTTGATGATACACATGATAGTATACACACACACACATCTTACCTATTTTACAAATAAAAATGCGGTGAAAATGCGCTTTAGGTCCCCTACTCTGCCAACTTGTCGAAAGTGTGCTGTGGGTCCCGTAATTGGCGAGTTTTCAAAAACGCTGTTGCCATGGCGATAATGGAATACGATTTTTAACTAATCAGCAACCAATGAAAATGACCGATTTTTCAAACTGAAACTAATTAACGACCAATGAAAATGCTAAAAAAAAAAAAAAAAAACCAATTAATGAGCATGCGCGAAATAACGCAAATTATTTCCTACGGAGGTTGCCATAAAGAACTCATTGGGTATAAAAACGTCTGATTTACCACGCTTGGTGCATTTATCGCCAAGTTGGCAGAGTAGGGGACCTAAAGCGCAGATTAACGAAAAATGCCTTTCTTGTTTAGTCTTATTTTAACTACCATATTATAGTTCAAAAAACAATATTATTTTTTATAACAAAAATATTTTTCTGTTTAAAGGCATTTCTTGATTATCAAATTAAACTCAAATCGAAAATATTTCACTTTAATGTATACAATGAATTCATAGGTACTTTTATAAATAATGTATATGCTTTGATATTATAAGATAGTATGATGTAAGTAAATAGGTACTATCAGTGTATGTGTTGAGATCCACTATCGTGGACCCCCATTTTCATTTCATGGACCCCCAAATTTTTTTTCGCTGACGTAGACCCCTTGCAAGTTGTCATAGACCCCTAGGGGTCGATATAGACCACTTTGGGAATCACTGGGCTAAACTGTACCCAATCAGCTGTGAGCAATTTGAGTATCCCACTCCTGAGAAGTCCCCCAAATACTCATATGTTAGAGGCTAAGGATGTCGTGAGACATTGTATCAGCTTATTGCTTTCCATGAGGAATTTTCCTAAGCAGTGGGCCCTATCTTTTCAAATATCACTAGTCTGAAGTCCAGAAAACTCGCAAGCACCCACCCGGACAGAATTGTGTGCAGAAGACACAAATGTAACATCATCTGTCATTTTTCAAAAGTGGCTAGAATGAGAATCTCTGAATCCTGCCTCTAGGCTACAATGGCTTCATGATATTTTGTTATGATAACTTAAAAGCCATGTACCATATTTACCGAAAACTTTGGTGACACCAGGATCGTTATGCTGATGAATATTGACTAAAATGCATGTTCGAATGTGTTATGGTGGAATTTGTCGACTGCATGAAGTTTTTCATGCAAATGAGGAGAGTGCACAGAACATTTTTAGCGATACAACATTTTTATTAAAAATCTGCTTCAAACATTGCATCATTCACTATTCATATACATATATGAATAGTAAATTATACTTTTATTAAGAAAACATACTTTCAAACAATACTTCACGCCCTATTTCCTAAGTTATTCATCGCGAAATACACTAACGCAAAATCTAACTCGTAATTTATAATAATAATGTATAAATTGTAATATGATTTTATTGTAAACAGAAAATTGTAGATACGAAATTTTATGAGCCAGCTCGAAATTAGAACAAATAAAACAATTATCTGATAAAAAATAAAAATAAATGAATTCATTGCCATCTAGATGTAACTTTTGGAACTTACTCTCGGTACATTGGCGACCTTTGAATCCAAGATAACAATCGCATTTTCCAGGCTCAACGCAATTTCCTTGAACACAATCAGGAAAGCAATTAGCTGAAAAATCAATTAACATGGTTAAGCAAAATCAAAAACATTGATTTATCTGAAAATATATTTACTTTTTTTATATAATCAAGAAACAAGAAAAATATTGCATATATGAATTTCAACAGTCAAGTGCTTCTTAAGTTAAACAACTATTTCTTTCGGAACAAATTGCCGAAGTAATAATTAATACCCTGATGTTCACAGTTAAGCAGTTAGTGGATACAAATCTTAGGCATAAATAAAGTCTTATCCTTTTTGAGAATTAAAAAAAAAAATTTTTTTTTTTGGTAAAAAATGTCACCAACCTGACAGAATTGTTAAATATAAACTAGAGTTGATAAAATAGAATATTGTTGAATACCTTTATCTCTCTGGCGTAACAAAAAATCAAAGTTACCAGAAAGACAACAAAACCTGGCAAAAAATTCAACAATATCAAATATATAGGTTGGGAAAAAAAAATCCTTTATTTTTACGTGAACTATATGTAACTTCTTTTGGATTCACTTTGTAAAAAGCTTTAAAACAGCTTTCATGTAGATTTTTAGGTCTTGCGCGTTACGACTGCTAACAGGCGGTTAACTTCGATCATTTTTGATATTTTATAGACAATTTCGACGATGCTGTATCCACATGCGAGGTGCATCTCTAACATCAAAAATACCCGAACGAAATCAACGAAACAAAAATTGTACGCAACTGGTTGTTACAGTCTTCTATAGGACGATAAACACCTTTCACAATTTTAGACACCCGGCTATCTTTTGCGCCGTTACAAGAGAAAAAGGAAAATGTATTGAATTTTCTGTTTGTTGTCTTCCATTTTTAAAACCTTGTACTCGTAACTAAATGAATAAAAAAAACCGCAAGAGGATATTTTAGTGTCAATTGTCACCTTTCCAACGAGCACAAATCTGAAATTGTTTGATAGATACCTCACGAGATATCGATCACTACAGACGTCCACCGAAAAAATAATGGATTACTTTTTCCCCAAATTAAAATTCCAAAAGAATTGTACGTTATCTGTGCCAATTTCTTTTTTCCCATGCTGGTGTTTCTAGAAATTTAGAATCCATTTAGAACTATAGGTTTTACATTTATAAGGTTTATAGGATAGTTGGTTTGTCCGATCTCTGTAGTGCTCTATAAACATCTATTCCTGATGTGGATATCAAATCGATGAACTGAAGCATTAAATGATCAGGTCAGTTAATGCTAATATCACACACATTAAAGCACTAACTGCTATCTCGGCCTGTTTACCATAAACTGTTTCGCCTAAATATTTCTAGTTGATCTTTTTTTACAATTGTGTGAGCTTATATTAAAACGTCACTGTTACAGTTTACAAAACCCCAAGACAATTCTAGATTCCGATGGAAGTTAACACTCTTTTTCAGAAGTCAAAGAGATAGATTTACGCAGCCCCGTGAACTATCTGGAATAACTGCAGAGAGATTTCGTGAAGGGTCATTAAGTCAAGAGAAATGTTGATTCCTGGCCATCAGTTGAAATCAACTGTCGAGGAATCAGCTGCATTCGGAGAACTTGTGATTTGAATCTCGGTATTGCCGGGTAACTTGCGATTGAGAAGTGACCTTATAACAGGGGTGGCCAAGACGTAGACCGCGGTCAACTGGTCGACCGCGAAGACACTTTAGGTAGTCCGCGTGCCCATCCCAATAATGACTTAGGTGTTTTGTTTGAGGAATTTGAAAGAAGATTTGTTGACATAATTAGGGTTGGAAAAATTGCAATCAATTTTATTCAATTTTATGATATTTCCATTTAATGAAAATATTAACATTGATGGAGAATCTAAAAAAATAGGACATTTAATAGATACCACATCAGTCACGGTCGAGGAAGAAATTATTAAATTAAGATTCGATATACTTTTTAAATCCAGAGCATATTTAGCGATACTGATTTTTGGAAATTAATTTCTGAGGAAACGTTTCCAAATATTTACAAATTGGTTTTGTATTTGAAATCATACTTTGGATCGACGATCTTTGCGAATCTGCTTTTTCAATCATGAACGCCATAAAACCAAACATCGGTCGCGTTTAACAGAGGAACATTTAATTTCGTGTTTACTCATTGCAATAAGCTCGTACCAGCCACAATCTGATAAACTTGTCGCACATATACAGTTCCAAATTTCAACTAAACAAAGTGAATAGGTTGGTCAATTTTTGATAAATGAATACTTTGATTATTTTCTTTAATAAATTTTTATTTTGTAAACATTAAGTTTTTTTTAAGAAAAATTAAATAATTTACCATTTTTTTTCTTGTTACTGAAAATAAATATATAAACATTTACGTTACATTAATTTAGCTCTGCCATCGGTAGACCGCCTTGGATTTTTTAAATGTGGAGTAGACCACGGATCCCAAAAGTTTGGTCATCCCTGCCTTATAAGAATGTTCTAGAAGTTTCTGGAGTTCCAGAATTTCCAGAATTCCGCAATTTCTTTATACGTAATTATCTTTCAAACTTGTAAAATGATTAAACATTTCTAGACAGTTATGCATAAATTATTGTAAAGCGCAAATCATGGAAAAACTCAAACCATGATGATTTTGCTTTTTTAAAAAATATTTCACGAAATGCAATATAAAAAGATAATTTAATACGATTGTCCTTCAAGAAAACGATGAGCACTTTCTGCAACCCTTTTGCAATTGTCAAATTTAAATGAGTAAAACAATTATTTTCTAAGTCATTTTTAGAAATCATAATTTGATCGAACTTTTTCTCCTGGGAGATATGGTATGGTTAAACTTGAACATACTGATTGATCAAACTTGAACATACGTAAGCATCTTGTTCCACTTGTTCTGTATCCTGTGCAACACTTTCGTACCCGTCTGGATTTAACCTGTTGCGATGTTTGATAAAGTGTTATGTAGTATGTTCTAAAATGGAAAGAAAAATTAAAGTTAATGGGTAATATAATTTGAAATTTTTGTGGAATCGTGATAATGTGTTTGATATGAAATACGTTATACAATAATATTTATGAGCTAATTAGTCCATTATCATGGAAAGTTTAAGAAAGGTAAAAGTAAGGAAATAATTGCCAAAATAAAAATCCCTCAAGGTAATTAATAACTAACAACCCCATACGTACTAATGTGTTTATCAATAGGACAAATTCATGATAACAAACATGGCATATTCTCATCGCAATTAACAACTAATAAGTAATCATGAACTGATAAACGTTTTTCCACTGCAATTACATGATAATTAATAATGAAGTGTCTTGGCAAATCATATCGATCATGAATAACAAAGAAATTATTTATTTTCTGGGTAATTTCCTGAATAATCATCATGATAATTACCATTCTGAAACTTTATGATAATTAATTTTGATCTGCAAAGATAAAACTGTTCCACGATGAATGATTTGATTTTAAGAAACTTTGAAAAGTAAGTATAATATGGATATTCTGTCTGTAAAAATTACTGCAACGTCTTAATGACATCAAATGGAAAACAATCTCTTAAATAAATACGTCGCTTGATTTTAAAAGTTTCGTTATAGTTTTACTGACAATACTATTCTTATTCATGATGAGCTTTCCTATCAGTCTTGAGAAAATCGAAGATAAACAAATACAATTATCCTAACATTACAGAGTTTCCTACTTTATCTGTAAAGAAATGTATCTTTTTATAAATTTTTTACTGTCCTGTATTTCTCAGAAAATTTCAAATGATCGTTTTAAAATTTCATTTCTTTGTAAGTCTAATTTCATTGTCTGATATTTTGGTATTGTTTATGTTTTTAATTTTTTATTATTATCATAATATAGCTGTTGATTTTATTCTTATATATGCGTGTGGGTACTTAATTGAAATCTTACCTGTATCTGGTACACCTAGGTGGTATGCTAAAGCACCAAGTGGTATACCATGTTCGACGAGAAGAAGAATAAGAAGATCTATATGTTTCAAGGTAACTGTAATAATACACATGAAAATTAAATTGTTTTTTGAGAAATCCATACAAAAACCTAAGCTTCAAACATAAGCAATTGTCCAACGTTATAAAAACGTTGCTCTTTATTCACTTATATATATAGCAGCATTATAAAATAAATCAAGATTAGTAGCAGTAAATTGGCTTTCAAATATGTCCTAATTACAATGAGGCATTTTCGAAACTACACTAATTACTATAAATTAAGGAAACTTCACAAAATTAACGTTAGCGCAAAAAGTTATACATGAAATTTATGCACATTATACGGCACATAGGAAGGCAAAAAGTGGCCTAAAAAGAAATCACCAGACAATTATGGTGTTATAAAAATTAGAATATGTATACAATGAACAAAATGGAGGTGTAAGTTTGGTATAGGAAAAGTGCCTTTAATATAAGGTATATCCCGAGAATAATACACCACATGCAGCGATTTGTGATGCTCTCATTTATTCGGTCTATTAATTGTCTAGATAGTGTGAACCATTACTCTTCCAAAGCAGTTCAAAGTGTGACTAGGATCCTTGGTTGGATGTTAAGAACAGCTGCACGTCGTCCTAGAGCATCCCAAACATGCCCGATTGGGTTAAGGTTCAGTTATCAGCTGGCCACAGCCTGCGTCCAGTTGTTTCTTGTTCAAGATTAGCATCCACGATGCAAGCCCTGTGTGGCCTCGCATTTTCATCCTGTATCAAGGAAGCATCACCTATTGCCCCGGCATAAGGGACACATAAGCATCTAGGATGTCTCTATAGGTGTGAACATTAACATTTCCACAGGAAACGACATGGAGGTCTGTGTGTCCAAACAAAGAGACACCACCACAATTACATACGTGGCCTAACCCGTATGCATCTTTTTCACGGATGTTTGATGGATGAAAACGAGTTCCATGTTCTCTTTAAATGAAAATGTGGCTACTATTGCTTTCGAAACTGAATCTGGACTCATCCGCAAAGAGAACAGCCCGGCATTGGTTACGCGACCAGTAGACATGTTGACGTTCTCGCTTATGGCTTAACGTGAGCGGGACGCAAATGATTGGTCGTCTCCTGTAAAAAACAAGTTCATGAAGCCTTCGATGTACGATTGATCTCGATAATAAATTTCTGGAGCTTGCAACGATTTGAGTTAAGACAGAATTGCGGTTCTGCTCCTTGGTGCCCATAATGACAATATCGGTCATGGGCAATATCGGTCGGGGGGGGGGTTGGTAGCACGAACCATCCTTGGCTGAACCTCTTGGATGCCGGATCGGTGGTTAGAATTGAAACAGAAATCAAAGTCTATGAATCACAGACGGACTCACATTCAGCCATCTATCCACTTCTATCTGGCTTTGCCCTGCCTTAAGTCTCCTAATAGCTCTCCCTCGAGATTGCTCTGTCAAACGATGCCAGGAGGCCATTTTTACATTTTCGCTATATCAGATTTTTAATCTCAGACACGCAGTGACAATAACAGCCTTGCTCCGAGACATCCATTTTCAAGCTCCTCGCAAAAAATGCATTCCGATATTTTGCAGTGAAAAATATATTGCCTAATGCCATATTGTTCAGTTCCTTTTATTTCTCAACATATTCATATTTATTGAGATTGACTTATTTCTAAGAGAGTTATTGCCAATTTTGTGATTTTTCCTTAAGTTTTGGTAATGAATGTACTTAAAAATACTACTTTAAAAGATATTTAAGTGCATTCATAATAAACCATGCAAAAATATATTACTATTTTGGAAAATGACGTAGAAATTTGTGCTTGAAACAAACACTAATCGTCAATTTTTCAAATACTTAGACTTATCCATTATACACTTAACAGCCAAAGTAAATAAAAATTTGAAAGGGTAAACAGATGTTTAAATAAAAATTAAATTCCTCCTTAATACTTACATATTTCAATGCATGCATGATAAATCATGTAAATTCGTAATAGCATCTGGAAAAAATCTCACAGAATTTTATATTTGAAGCTAACATAAATATCCAACTTTTCAAGTCTATTGAACACTTCTCCATCTTGACTTTACAAAATAAATATTTGCCGTTAATAAGCACATATAAAAATTGATATTCAAACTATAAATATTGGTATGGGTACAATTCTTAAATAGGTAGGTGATATTTAAAAAAATGTATACAAATCATAAAAGTATCTATTGAAACAAGTTCATGTTCACAATCTAAGAAAATATTTTAATATTCCCCCAAATTTTGAATTACATGACATCTTTAATTTATTAATAATTAAGCATCAAAATGTATCAGAACTTTTAATAATGTAATAATATCCAGCGTTACAGAAATATATTTTTGCTTAATATATATTTCTGCAATTTATATTATGTTAAATATTTGACAGTAATTTTTATTTTATATGTCATCTTGTATGTATTAGTTTGGGGAAAAAGAAATCCATTATTTTTACATGAACTTTTTGTAACTTCTTTCAGATTCGCTTTGTTAAAAGATTTAAAACAGTTTTCATGTAGATTTTTAGGTCTTGTGCGAAGCTACGAGTGCTGACATGCTGTCAAGTTTGATTATTTTTGGTATTTTATAGACATTATCGACGATGTTGTATCCATGCGAGGTGCATCTTTAGCATCCAAATACCCAAACGGAATCGATGAAACAAAAATTGTGCGTAACTGGTTGTTACAGTCATATATAGGACAATAAACACCTTTCACAATTTTAGCCACCTGGTTAGCATTTTCGCTATTATAAAAGAAAAACTAAAATGTATCGAATTTTCTGTTTGTTGTCTTCTATTTTTAAAACCTTGTACTCATAACTGAATTAATCAAACAAAAAACCGCAAGAGAATATTTTAGTGTCAAATGTCACCTTTTCAATGAGAATAAATTTGAAATTGCTTGATATATACCTCAGATATATCGATCACTACAGACGTCTACCGAAAAAATAATGGATAACTTTTTCCCCAAACTAATATTTTATGCAAAAAACTAATATATTATATTTTAGATTGGAAATGGGAGGATGGATATATTTAATTATTTAGCATTTTTTTATCTCAACGTTTTTATAATCATTAATTTATAATATCTATAGCACTAAAACTTGAAAGATTCAAGTATAATTTTTCAAATTTTCATACAATTGAACGGCTTTGGTTTTACAATACCAATACTTGATATAATATTAAATTTGAAATTTTATTTTTTTAAACACTGATGTGTGAAAACTTCTTCAAAAATTTAATTTGTTATTTCAAAAATATGTTTATATTTAAGCAAAAAATAATTAAAAAATTTTGAAAAGTGTATAAACCTTAAAAAAGGAAATCTTAATAGCAAATTGAAAGAAAAATAAAACTACTATCTTACGTTTCCGTTTCGTCACACCACTGAGCATGGGCTGTTGCCAAAAAAGCTGCGAAAACTAACAATATTTCCAGTTTAAAACAAGTTGATTTGTTGGACGTTTGAAACATGATCATCAGAAGTTTATTTCTGTAAAAAGTTGTTAAATAATTATTATAAAAATGTAAATAAATCACTTTCTGATTCTTAAACAGAAACAAGAGATGGTAATAAACATACGGACTCTAATATTATCAAATATGCTTGAAATCAATTAAAGCTTTAAATTATTAGATGTTTAAAAACATTTTTACTGATAACAAGGAAGAGAACAGTGTTTTTAAATAAATTTTTTATTTTAATTTTCAAGAAGGATTATTTTATGTTCTTATATGTCATAAATTTCAGCGTAGCACAAAATTTCCCAAAAATCAGAATACAATTTCTTCCATTTTTCTTTTGTTGGTCATTCAAACGGGAGATCAATAATGAAAGGCCCAAACTAAGCGAGAAATTTGCGCGATGCTTTTTATCTTGATCATAAACAGTTCTTCGTTTCTCTTTATTGTTTTTTAACGCAGTGTATCCCCATTAAAACTTGCACCCTGCGGCCGCGGTGGCCTGGTTGGTTAGGGCATCGTTCTCGTTACCAAACGGTAGTATGTTCGAATCCCGGCTAAGCCGAGGATCCGTCGTGTTCACTAATGGCTACTGGGGAACGTTAAATCCGTTGGGTCGCAATATCCTCCATGTTCCCATTACAAACTTATACCTCTGGGGTGGTTGGAGCCAGGCTTTGGGTCTTCACTGGTTTCAATCTCTAAATTGGAAAATTCAGGTGGTGCTGCCATCTATGAGCCAAAAGTCGTACTTCTACCTTCATATGAGGGTTCTCTATTAAAAAAACGGAAGACGCTCCCTCTCTGACTTCATTCGCCTAGTCTCAGTGACGGGCGGGCTTGGCGTTGCCAAGTGTCATTAACAACGCAACAACAACAACAATAACTTGCACCTTTGTAAGATCTTCAGCTTGAGTCGGAGCTATAGACAAATGAGAGCTTCAAACGTGCTAGAGCACAATTATTAAGATAGTGAAGGACATGGCCAAACTTCAAATCATAAATACAAAATTTTCGGAAAAGGGAATTCAAAAAATTTATCCAAACTAAAATCAAAGGAGTTTATTAATATATGTCATCCAATATTATCAAAGTTTACCGTGATGCAGCATTTCCTCAGTATCAGAATACTATATCTTTCTCTTTTTCATTCCTTATTGGCATCCAAAATTTAACGCTATGAATAAAAACAACCAAAAAACGAGTAATTTGAAACATTCATCTCAACTTTATACAGTTCTTTA
>JAPDSC010089786.1:0-16754 GCA_026290005.1 Latrodectus geometricus | reverse complement strand
GGCTGTCCTGAGGACTTTCTCAAAGAACATCCAGGGGACGTCCAAATTACATCCAAGACGTCGGAGGATCAAATATGGATGTTTTGGATGTCCGAGGGATGTTCATTGGAAGTTGTTTGCTATCTGGGTTCTTTGACCTGACGCCAAAAAACCTGTAGCTTCAAATTTTTTCACAATTTTGTTCAATGCAGAAGAAGTTATTGGTCCTTTCCTATCTCGGATACCCTTTATGTAGCAATATGCTCGCAATGCCGCAATGGCACTTTCCGAATTCTTATAAAACAGTTTAACTAAGAGGGCTTTCTCAACTATGGACAGCATTTCAATGCATACCAGTTTCGACTACCATTACCTGCTGCAGTTGCTTCTTTTTATATCGTTTGTTGCTTTGCATAATCCTACATCAGAAATCTGACAGCGCCATCTGTGAATGCTGAATTGATTATTTTAGTCGAACTTGCTGATATTATCTTTGCTTTTGGTACTTGAAAACTGCTTAGAAGAGGTTTCCAATGTTTGATAACAATATGCAAATATTTTTTGACTCATATATAAGTCTAATTTTGGAATTTATTAGTTTGAATAATTATATTATAAAAATATTTATATAAAATAATATGGAAAGAATAATTTTTAAAAATATTTGATTTTTACTTAGTATATTATAAATTTAAAAAAAACAAAACAAATAAAAAACACTCTAAGTTGATGCTTTTTATATTATATTAAAAGCTTTTAATTAAGAAAAAACACTTTAAATATATAGAAATATTATGAATGTAGGATATTCATAAAATATTTTTGTACTTAACATCCATTATTGAATTTTCTGAATTCTCTAAAATATACGCTTGATTCAATTACATATAAATTGAATAATTCAAATTTGGGAAATTGGTATGTGTGTGTGTGGGAAACTAAAAGACGAATTCGTAACAAAATTGATGAAAACTTAAAATTACTTTCCAAAACATATAATTCATATTCATATGTTGTGCCTAACATAGTTAGATACCTGGTTATTAATGCATGAAACTACATTTATATTTTCAGGAAGTTAAAATATATTCCACTCAGGAATTCAGCTTGCCACATTTTACATAAAAGTATTCATTTCTACAGATTTAATGATGTCCATTGTAATTTTAAAAACTTAGTACTCTCACAAAGAATTCTTGTAGGTATTATTGTACTCTAAAATTATTTCGAAAAAAACCAAACATGCAGGATTTGAATTTTTGAAAACGTCCAAAGAAAAAATAAATAAACTCTGCTTTTACTTATATGGATGGTAATTGTTTATTATTTATTAACGTCATTATTATCAAAGAGAAAAATACTTTACCTTTTTTAGAAAATATTTTTCAATTTATTTTTTCATAATAATGAAATAAAATTTATGTTTAAGATGAAAGAACGACTAATTCATAAATATATATTTATAGAATAAAATAAAGATATTTATATTTAAATATTGATCAATGAAATAAATGCAAGTAGAAATGTATGAAATAGTATTTAGTATTTTTATGCTTGCATATAATATATGAATTATTAAATATTCATTTGCAGCTTAGTGATTACTAATTCCTTAATGTTTTTGAGATTATGCATGAATTCTCAAGTAATTTCCCTAAAATGGCTATTTTTTTCAAAATCAAAGATTTATTTCTTCCTTTTTTCAATGAAAGCACATTTATTTTTATTATTATTGCACGTAGGTTGCATGCACGTGGAAATAATTAAATTAACTTGCTTCGCAAAATTTTATGTTCTTTTAAAAGCTAATACATTATATATTTTAAAATAATTGAATTCAAATATTTTTGTTAATGAAGTCGTGTGCCAGCTAGGCTGTCCACTTTTCCAACTGAACCGTAATTTGTTGTGGAGTCCGACTTTTCCAGTACATACATGCCATAGTTACCCATTTATAAGGTAGGCAACTATTTACAACACATTTATTCAAGGGACAGATGAAGACAGGGAAGAAAGAAAGAGAAAGTGCATCCCTGCTTGAACCAGGATTCGAACCCAGGACCTCCCCATCCGCAGTCAAGCACGTTGATCACTAAAAAGGTTGGGTGGCAAAAAATATTTTTGTTATGGAATCTATTTAAGTAAATTATATAAATTAGTTTAAAAATAGTTAATGATGCAATAAGTATGAATTTATTTACTTTTTATTTTGAAAATTACTCCAATGATTTTAAAGTTATTGAAAAATGATTGCACAATTTGTAAAGGAATAATGATTTTAGTTAAAAGATTATAGATTCTCAATGGAGATTAATGAAATAACATCAAGCAGAATATTATTGCTATAAAATGTAATTAATTTTTCTTTTTAATATTCTTCCAGAAAAGAATAAAGAGATAAAATTATTTTCATTATTGTATTGAAAGATTTTGCTCTAATTAGGGCTTAATTGGAAACTGTGTAACATTGTTATAGATTGTAATTTATTCAAACATTTTACATTTAATATTTAAGTTAACAAAAATTTGTTAAACAATTATGAATTCAAAATTAACATGTAATTTTAAAAATGTTTCAGGAAGTATTCATACAATTCACTGTGTAGAAGTAAATCTTGTGGCATTACTATGAAAAAACAAAGAAAGCTTAAGCTTTGTTGTAAAAATGACAATACAAATAAACATATTTTGATGCTTAACACTTTGAAAATCACATTTAAGGAATTTGTATACCAACAGTAAAGAACAAATCATTCATAAAATAACATTTCAACGGAAATACCAAATATCAAATTGGAAACTACCTTTAAGAAGAATATTTCGTAAAAAGAAACTTACAGAATTTGACATGATTTAAGAAAGTTATCTTTTTTATTCGAAGAAAAAAATATTAGAAGTTATTGTTAATTGATTAAAAGATTCAATTCAACTTATCGAAAGAAAGCAAATCCTATTTTTACCCTATAAAATAATTAACTTAATGGATGTTTTATTAAAGTTATGTTACAGTAAAAAAAAAAAATCCTTCAAACAATAATTTAGATAACTTTTCAAATGGAAAATCCTATATTTTGTGTTTTTGATGCAATTATTACTTTTTTTTTTTATCTTTTATATCACTTATTAGGAAAAATATGGAAGTATTTGGAAGAAGATAGTGATCAAAGAAGTAATTAGCAATGATAGTTAATATTATTAAGTTAAATTAATTTTTAGAAAAAGGAAATAATTTTTTCAGAAGTACTTTTTCATGATAAAGTTTGCTTGTCTCGGAGCAAGTATAAGCGATGATCGCCTAATTAAGAATAGTTACTATAATACCATGCATGATCGGAGAAACATGTACATACAGACATGCAAATAGTACTTTAACTTATTCAGAATCAAAAAAAGATACTCAATTTCTAGGTGTTTAGAGAACTTCATGCAATTTCTTACTCATTGCAAAAAAATAAATTTTCTGTTAAAAAAAGGTTTTCCTGTAAAGAATCAAAGCATTCCTTTGAATTAAAGTAAAAATTCTAACCATTTAGGAGTTATTCAGCTAAACATTTTAACATATAACTCATAATTTTCATGTTTGCCTTTTATATTGAAAAAAAAGCTATTTCAATTTATGATTAAAACTTACGAAACCATTACTATTCAAAATAATGAGTAATACATAAATCATTCAGTAGACAATACAATTAAGTCCCTTTATTGATATTTTCTGGTTTAAATTTTAATGGAACTTATAATATTCTTAAAAATTAAAGTATTTTTCATTTTTTTCTAGATGATACATTAAATGTGTTGTATTCTGAACTTCCTGCAAAATAATTTCAGAAGTCACTGGGAATAAGAGCACATTTTCTTAATATATTTTTTCATAAACTTTGATATATAAACTAAAATCATTCATCATTTTTTGATATTTGTCAGTAATGCCAAAAACAACTTTTACAATTTTATATTTGAAATATTAAAAATGCAGACAAGAATAGAGCATCAGTATTTAATGATATTATATCCATGCTTTCTTTTCACTTAAAATGCATAAAATTTGGTTAAATCAAAAGATGTTACATTGAAGTATTTGTAAAAGTCATTGTATTGCCACACACAAAAAAGGAAATAATTTTACTTTAATAACTATAAAAATTATGACATTTTAAAACAGTAAAAATAAATTTATTGTCAGTATATAAAAATAGAAATGTTATTGACACAGTGAAAGTGACGAGCTCTTTTATTCAAAATCAAGAAAAAATAGTAGTAATAATGCATCGTTAAATGACAAAAATATAGAAAATAAGACAAAAGACTGAGAAATTGTTAGGAAACGCAAAAGGAGTTTTAGTAAGTGGCCTAAAAATGTTGAAAAAATTGAAAATAAAAATTGCAAATAAACTATAAATTTTGTAATCATAATATAATCTTATAACGAAAGACGTTGAAAAGTTTGTATAAGCTTTATTTGCTTTATATAAATTTAGATTGCATTATATAGATATATTATCGCATCGTTTTTACATCACTCGCATTATATTATTTTAAAGATCAAATTATAAAAAATTTTTATGTTTGTTAGCTATAAAAGATTTAATTCTTAAACTTTTTAAGATACTATATTTTCCGAATAAATATAAATGTTTCTATATACACATTGTTCGGCAGCTTCTGCTCCTTGGCGAAATAACCAAAATTACTGCGTCACTTGGCGTGACTACTGGAATTGTCTGCTCTTGCAACCCTGCGCGGTTGCGTTTTTCTTAAGTCGATCTTCGGTGCATGAAAACTAAGGCATTCTATTATGTAACGATATACCCAAACTATAGATTATCGTATTCTCTCTCTTTTTAATTAAAGTTTAAAAATTACAGTCCACTCTCTACATCCTTTCTGATCACGACATCTGGTCCGTGACAGCCGGAGGGAATCGATAAGTACGAATTTTTCCGAAATTTAAATTCGATCTGAAATCGATACTACTTTGTAAACATGACGGAGCTTACCGTTTTGAATCGGCGTCGCGGGAATGTGAAAGCGCAACTTACTAAGTTGTCGAAAGTTATTGAAGACGAGTCTACTCATTCGGATTTACAGTTACTCGAAGCCTTGAAGGATCAGTTGGCTCGGCTGGTTACCAAATTTGAAGAGCTGAAAAATGAGTTCTACGTCGCCACTCCCGAAGATGTCTTTACAGCAATGGAAAAATCGCTGTCGGAGATTGACAATGACATCCAGGATTTAGAGGTAAGAATTTCAACCTCTTTGAACAAATTACGAAAGATAGAAATTGAAAGGCTTTCAGAAATTAAATCTAGGGACACTTCCCAATCATCGGTCAATGACCAATCGCATGCTGTTATGGTTTCGAAACCAAAACTCCCAGATATACCCTTACCGATTTTTTCGGGAAAAATTGAGGAGTATAAATTATTTAAATCACAGTTTATTAACTTAATTGACCAGAACTCTTCTCTTACTGATATTGATAAGTTATTTTACTTACGTGATGCTCTCAGGGGCGATTCAAAATGTATCGAAACTATTGACACATACGACTCGTTATTCACAGCTCTAGATAATCGTTACGATAACGAGCGTCCCGTAATTGATACACA
The DNA here is from genome assembly GCA_026290005.1 of Latrodectus geometricus. Lineage (NCBI taxonomy): Eukaryota > Metazoa > Arthropoda > Arachnida > Araneae > Theridiidae > Latrodectus > Latrodectus geometricus. The sequence goes on along the minus strand of JAPDSC010089786.1, from coordinate 11,166 downwards.
CATTAAATCAATCTTAAATATTGAACCAATCAAACATGAATCTGAAAGAGATTTAAAAAACCTGGTCGATATTTATAAAAGAAATATCCGAGCATTATCCGTCTTAAAATTTGTTAGAAATGATTTGGCAAATGCTCTGCTCTTAAATGTCCTATTATCTAAACTAGATAAAGATACAAGAAAGATCTATGAATCTTCATTAACAACCAATGGTGTTCCAGACTTGGACAGTTTTATTTTGTTTCTGGAAAGAAGAATTTCCATCCTTGGTTCCATTTCCAGAAATACAAAACTTAACATTCCTGATAAATCTAAAAAAATTTTTGTAAAATCTAACAAAAATACTAAGGAGTGCTCACTATTTCATCAATCACATTCTCTTTATTTATGCTCAAAATTCAAGGAAATGAAATTAGAGGATCGTGTTGACTTTTGCAAACAACAAAAAGTTTGCATGAAGTGTCTATCACATAAGTATGACAAAAATGTAAGCTGTCAATCAAAAGGAGCTTGTAAAGTCTGTTCGCGTGCCAGTCACCTCACTTTACTCCACAGATACTCCCAATACACTCAAAATTCTTTTTTCAATGACACTGTTTCACCTTCACAATCTGAATTTGCATCATCTTCTCCAGACCAAACAAACGAATACTTTACGTCCGATACGCAAGTGACCTTCTTCTCTAAAGGTGAAAAAATGTCCTTATCAACACAGCCGTTTGTTATATTACAAATAATCAAGATAAACGAATTGCCGTCCGCGCCATCTTGGATTCGGCCAGCGAATCTTCATTTCTTTCAGCTGATAATGCTAAGTTTCTAGGACTAAGAAAGGAAAAAACCAATATCCCGATTTGCGGTTTAAATGATACCCCATTCCGTGTGGTCAATCAAGTGTCTACTAATATATCTAACCAGGATAATAACTGTAACTGGAACCTAAAACTACTCGTCGTTCCTAAAATTGCTGATGCCATGCCACTAAGAAATTTAAATGTTTCTAACTTCAATATCCCAAGAAATATCGATTTGGCCGATCCTAGATTTTACTTAGCACAGAAAGTTGACTTGCTTTTAGGAGCGGAACACTTTTACGAGTTTCTAAGGGAGGGTAAAATCAAGTTAGACGAAGGTCTTTTTCTACAGCCTAGCTGTTTTGGGTATTTAGTCTCTGGTACTGTGCAACAACATTCTCCCCCCTCATACAATCGATGCTACTTAACTACAATGTAGTCCATCAATAAAACTCTAACTTCCTTCTGGGAAATCGAAAACCCCTTTGAAGAGAAAAACGTTCACGACAGTGACGAACTAAAATACTGCAATGAGCATTTCGAAAACACCCAATTTCGCAAAACAGACGGGAGATATGTCGTCGAGTTACCTCTGAAACCAGGGATGTCCGAAGACATGCTGGGCAGCTCCAAGCAAATGGCATCGAAGAGATTGGACAAGTTATGGAATCGACTCCATACTGACCCTACAATGAAAGCTCTGTACTCAGAGTTTCTACAGGAATACGAAGCATTAGGTCATATGAAACAGATAAAAGAAGAAGACTGCTACGAAGAGGGATATTACCTACCCCACCACTGTGTGTTCAATCCTTCCAGTACAACCACGAAGTTGAGGGTTGTCTTTGATGCCAGCGCGCAAACTGCAACTGGCTTTTCCCTAAACGATCTTCTTTCTAAAGGTGGCGTTATTCAAGACGACTTATTCTCAATCCTTGTTCGATTTCGGAAACATAAATACGCCTTCACTGCCGACGTTAAACAGATGTTTCGACAAATAGAAGTTTCTCCTTCCCAATTGAAATTGCAAAACATTCTGTGGAAGGATGACAAACACGCTCATATCAAAACCTTTCAACTTAACACCGTAACTTACGGCACTGCTTGCGCACCCTTTCTGCCCACACGTCTCTAAAACAAATGGCCGTGGATGAAAGAAAAGATTTTCCCATGGCAGCAGAAGTCCTGTGGAGAGATTTCTATATGGACGATTGCTTGTCAGGTTCTTCTGACCTACAAGAATTCCAAACACTCAAAGCTCCACTTTCACAACTACTACAAAGAGGAGGCATGACACTCCATAAATGGCAATCCAACTAAGAAGACACAAGTGACTCTACCTTTCCTTTCGAAAGGAACTCTGATGATGTTACTGTTAAGACCTTGGGTCTCGAATGGAATAGCTCTCACGACGTTTTTGCCTATAAGGTCTCCTTCAATTCAACCTCTACTATAACGAAGAGAGAAATCCTATCCCAGATATCACGAATTTTCGATCCTCTTGGACTTCTCGGCCCTGTCATTACAAAGGCTAAAGTCTTTATGCAACAGTTGTGGCTTCACAAATTGAATTGGGATCAACCTCTTCCCACTGAACTGGCCACACAGTGGAAAAACTTTGTCCAGACCTTACCACACATCCAACATATCAAAGTGCCACGTTACGTCTTACCCATTAGTTTCACATCAATCCTCCTATTGGGTTTCGCTGATGCCTCATCAAAGGCATACGGATGCTGTATCTACATCAACACTGTCACGGACACTAACAACCATTCCAGTCGTCTTCTTTGCAGCAAGAGCCGAGTAGCTCCCTTAAAGAATCCAATGACAATACCTCGAGCAGAACTTTCAGCCTGCCTTTTACTGTCTAAGCTCGTCCAGAAGGTTTTAGAAGCCTTCAAACACAAATTTGACTGTGTGAGACTGTTCTCCGACTCCACCATTGCCTTGGTATGGATCAACACAGCTCCTCATCTTCTGAAAACTTTCACAAGCAACCGGGTTACTCAAATACAACAGCTAACATCCGAGTTCCAGTGGCTCCACATCAGCTCTTCGTCGAACCCTGCGGACTCCATCTCCAGGTGACTGGATGCACCAGCTCTGTCCTCCGACGAGCTGTGGTGGAATGGACCAGAATTGGCTTCCTGCGCTGAGCCCGCACCTCCTGATCCTGTTGACCAACAATTCCTGGAGGAGTTGAAGGTGGCTCCCAAGATGGCTCTGACATCTCACAGTATATCCTTTCTTGATTATTTTAAAGCAGAAATTGTGTTAATTAAAATTGTTCAGATGGAATACTTTCCATCAGAATTTGCTGTCCTCAAGAAGGGAAATTCAATTCCTGTTAAGAGCAAACTTCGTTTCTTGAACCCTTATCTAGACAAAAATGAAGTAATTAGAGTAGGTGGACGTTTAGATAACGCTGATGTCAGCTTTGACCATAAGCATCCCATTGTTTTACCTTCTAACTGTAAATTAGTACAACTTTTATTTCGATACTATCACGATCGAGATTTTCATGTAGGTCCACAAGCTCTATTAAATACGATTCGACAGAAATTTTGGCCCCGTGGTGGCAGAAGTACTGCCAGGAAAATTGTTCATAACTGTGTCACGTACTTTAAAATGAAACCAGTCACTGCAACTCAGTTGATGGGAAATCTGCCAACGGAAAGAGTTGTCTGTAATCCCACCTTTTCCCACGTCGGAATTGATTTGTGTGGGCCCTTTAACATAAAATATAAGAATCAAAGAAAGGGCACCTTACAAAATATTTATGTTGCCATATTTGTTTGTATGTCCACTAAAGCGGTCCACTTGGAGTTCTTCTCGGACTTAACATCGCAAGCCTTAATAGCTACCTTAAAAAGGTTTTTTGCTCGTAGAGGAAAATCCTCTAAAATATTTAGTGATAACGGCACCAACTTTACCGGTGCTAGTGCTGAATTGAAAAGATTATATAAAATGCTTGCTAAAGATGAAGAAATTTCTCATTTCTTCGCGTCTGAGGGAATTGATTGGTGCTTCATTCCTCCCAGGACACCAAACCATGGTGGGTTCTGGGAGGCTGGGGTGAAGTCTTTCAAGTACCACTTTAAAAAAGTAGTCGGTAACTCTAAATTGACCTTGGAGGAATTTAATACTATTATGGTTCAAATTGAGGGCCTTCTGAACTCGCGCCCATTATCTCCTTTATACATTGATACCGACAACTTTCAGGTACTAACTCCTGGCCATTTCTTAATTGGTAGGCCAATCAATTCTCTCCCGGAGCCAAACTTACTTGATACAAATGAAAGTTTATTAAATAAATGGGAAAGGCTCCAAAAAATGGTTCAAACAATTTGGAAATTTTGGAGGAACAGCTACTTAAGTCATTTGCAACAACGCAGTAAATGGCTTTTCAAAAAACAGAATGTTAAGAATGGAATGATGGTTATTCTAAAGGACTCAAATTCACCTGTTGGAAAGTGGCCTTTGGCTAGAGTCATTAATGTCATTCCAGGAACTGACAACAATGTCAGAGTTGTTGATTTGAAGACGCCTACGGGCCAATTTCGGAGAGCTGTCTCCAAGATTTGCATTTTGCCCATTATTGATAATAATGAGACACCCAGAACTTAATTGTCTCATTTCTAAAATGTAAACTAAAATTATATTGCTTTTTCTTATGTTAAATTGTTATTTGCAATTATACATCTGTCTATAAACAAAAAAATATATTCCTTTAAATATAACCATATTTCAACGCCGGCCAGGATGTTCGGCAGCTTCTGCGCCTTGGCGAAATAACCAAGGTCACTGCGCCACTTGTCGTGACTACTGGAACTGTCTGCTCTGGCAACCCTGCGCGGTTGCGTTTTTTTTAAGTCGATCTTCGGCGCATGAAAACAAAGGCATTCTATTATGTAACGATATACCCAAACTATGGATTATCGTATTCTCTCTCTTTTTAATTAAAGTTTAAAAATTACAGTCCACTCTCTACCTCCTTTCTGATCACGACACACATACTGAAATTATTTTACTGATTGGCAGATCCTACAATTAGAAATTTTTTACATACTTTTCTGATTAATTAATTAAACCAAAAAATAAAAAGTATTGCTAAAAAATAAATAATATTGATATCTTCTTAATGTTTGCTTTCTTGGACTTAACTAAAGTGACTTTTAAGTATTCCCAATGAAGAGGAATAAAATACTTAAGGGTTTCTCCTTGAATTGTGGTACTCATTATCTGGCTTTATCAATGACACTTTCTAAAATCACAGATAAACATTGCCAAAATACCATGAAACTCTTGGTTAAAATCTTCTGAACCAGAATTCTACATATCATATGATAAGCAGTTAATTTGCAGTATCAGATAACTTATATCTTGTGCCACAAAAGGTAGAAAACAGAAGAAATAAATGTGACATTGAATGAGTTTATAAATTAAACATTTAAGTTTGTAAGTTATTATAATGTTTATACAATTTATTGCATTATTTTTTCCATAAAAAGTTACAGATTACTGATTACAGATTAAACATTAAAAAATAAAATTATAAATTAAAAATGAATATTTAAAGTGTAATTCTGCACAATAAATGTTATATGATAATTATAAACATATGCTAACTATTTAATTGGAAAAGAAGAAAATATTAGATTTTCCTTTTTTTTCTCTATGCTTAATTTAAGTTTAGTTAATTTTCTGAATAATTTAATGCATTTTAAAAATTGAGCAGTTTCTTTTACTGAAATTCGTTAATTACCAAAATGTACCACATGATAATGAAAATTTCGGATATTTTGCAACATCAAATATATTGATTTGATATAATGTTTTTATAATGCATTAATTTAACAAGAAATTCAGTCAATTGTTTCTTTTTCTTTATAATTAATTTATAATTATTTTAAATTTTCTTATTTTCAAAAATGTTGAATGGAATTATAGTTTTAAATTTAAAAAAAGATTATCACTTAATATATGAAACTATTAATTATGTATAATAGAAACATTTGAATTGGACATAATTATTATTGTGTCCTTTATTTAAAAATGCTAATATTATTTTTATATTAATTACTAGATTAATAATAAAAGAAATAAATGCTAAAATGTTTTCTTTAATTTGAATAAACATTTATTGTGCAAATACTATAGCTAAAACATTATGCTTTTTAATTTCTTAATTAATATAAAACAATAAAATGTGCTAATTTATTTTTATCACGGGCATTGTTTTGCTTAAATTTATTCCTTGTTATATTGTATCTAATCGACCAATCTGTACTGAAGGGGCCTTGGCAAATTTAGTTGTACCAAAAAGTTAATAAATCTACTGATTTTCACTTTTACATATGGTGTGTATGCATGAGAGATTATCCAGGCCTTTTAAAATTGTTGCTGCTGTTAGGCACACAAGAGGATATTCTTACTTGCCTTTTATTTATAGTAACTCTAGAAAAAGTTATCAGAAGTGTTAATATAAATTCAAAGATAAATAACATTTAAAAAAATAAGTGTCAATTCTTTCTTTCGCAGATGATATAGATATCATCGCAAGAACTGAAAGTGTACTGAAAGAATGTTTCCTTTTACTGCATAAAGCTACTGGAAATACAGTTTTAATAATAGAAATGGAAACCAAATACATGCTTTATGGAAAAAGAGACAATCCTACTGATTGCTTTGAAATCAAGCAACATAATGTTAAAAAGTTTTCTTACCTGAGATAGAATCTGAGATAGGATCTGAGATGGAATGGTAAAATAAAATCATCTTGAGATTCGAAAAAGAATTGTTACCTCCAATGGCTGCCTATTGGGTCTTAGAAACCAATTAAAATCCCATCTAAAGGGGAACTACAATTCTATTATACAAAACTCTCATGAGATCAGTATTAACATATGCGTCTGAAACATGGTCACTAACAGCAAGAGAAGAGAAAATGTTGGTAATCTTTGAAAAGAAAGTGCTCTGAATAATTTTTGGTGGTATCAATGACAGTGGAAATTGGAAAAGAAGATACAATTTAGAACTTTACAAAGTTTTTAGCGATGATGTCTTAAAACTTATCAAACTGAACAGTATGGGATGGGCTGGTTTTGAAGAGAATGGTTGGTAGAAAACTGCTTTGAAAGTTTTCAATTCAGTCCCTTAAGAGCAACGTCCAAGGGGTAGACCGTAGGAGAGATGGGAATACGGGTCAACTGTTTGGACTCCGATTTTAATGTTGTTAAAATTAAAAACTGGAGATCCATGGTTAAGAGAACAACCTTGTTTCATAATTTACAGAAGGTCAAGGCCCACAATGTGCTAACGAGCCAATTATGATCATGATGAACTGCATCTACAAATAAAATAAAAATTACATGAATATGTTTTTCCTGTTTCCTTTTTTAAAGGTATTGCTTTATTTATTTTTTTCTGGTGGGGGTATTTTAAAAGTTTTATGACGTAAAAATTTTAACAATGAACAAAAAGGCATTAAAATTGAAATTCTATTAGTTAAAATGTTTAATTTTATTCTATAAACTTTGCGTAGTCTTATGTAAAAAGTTCAATTTTGCTTATGCAGCAAATCTCACAACATTAAAAACTAAATCATTCAAAAATTCATGAAAAGTTATTCAAAGTACACCGGATAAAAGCATGCTTTCCTTGAATTTCTGCCTGGATACATTTATTATTGTTTTAAAATTATGATGAAATTTTAATTTGAAGATTCTTAAGACATTTAGTTAGGTATTTATTACTAATTTTGAGTGGTATTAGATTTAATTATAATCATTTAAAACTAAAATTTCTTTTCATTTATAAAAATATAGTCTGATTGAAAAATTCAAAATAAATGCAAATTTTTTTTTCAATTCTGCAATGTTTAATAAATATATCTTTAAAAGGATAAATTTCTATTATTGAATGAATAACCGAATTAATAACTAATTTAAAACTAATAATTTGGATGCTTCGAAAGTTATTTGGAAGTAAGAATAATATGTATCTATATAAGGACTCGTTTTCTTTTGAACACAAGGAAGTATGCCAAAAATAAAATATATTCTTTCTCACATTAAAATCAATATTTTATCCTTGTTTGTTTGTAACATAGCTATATATTGCTCAATAAATCAATTCTAAAAAAAGAAACTCTATATTTACAAAAAAAAAAAAAAAAAAAAAAAAAAAAATTGAATATTTCATCGAACTATTCCTTTTCTAAAATAGAAAGCCTAAAAATGTACAAAAATAAGGTAACGTTTATGAATATGGTACAGAATTTATCTCACTTTCCTGCCATAGGATAAAATTTATATAGTCAATATTGTCAAGTCTCAAAAATTAATTGTGAGAGCTTTTATTTCAGATTAATTATTACTTTAAATTAGAGTAAAGAAAAAGGATCCAATCTAAATATTTTGAGATTGATATTGCTTTGCTGTTGTCATGATAAAAATTGTACTTCACATATAAAATAAAGTCAATAGATTTCTTATGAACTTTTCCTTTAAGTACTTTTCTTTTATGTACTTTATGTACTATAGATTATCTTTTTTTTCACTCACCAATATACACATAATTGAATAACAGTTTCATGCTTCTAAATTAGGTTTCACAGCCGTGAATCCAAGTAGATATTTTTTTATATTCTTCTAATCTTCCCATTTTATGAACCTAAGCTCATTGCTTTTAAACGTGAGAGGATCTCTAATGTGACTCGATGCCTAACAGCTTAAATATTTACTGAAAAATGGTTGCTGGTACCATATTTTTGAAATATCATGCAAACATATTTTACATTATGTGTATTTGTTTTTAAAGAAGAATCTTACATATACATGAGGATTTCATTCCACATCAGTTCAGAATAATTTAAAAAAATCATATCAAGTGTATTCTTTAATATCTCTTTAGTGTCAGAGGTCTCTTAGTTTAAAAAGTTAACTATATTTTTTGCTAGTTGCATTGAATCTTGAGTCTTTTGAAGTAAATAAAAAACATGATAGCCGTTAACATCATTCGTTTATAATTACCTTTAATAATAGCTTATTATCTTTGATCATTACCATAATTACTGATTACCTCATCATTCCTTTAATTATTTATTCCAAAGAATAGTAACAATTTATAACATATTACTTTACATCTAATTTTATTATAATTTGGAAAGCTATTTTAAAGAGCAAACTAATTTTTTAATTTATTTTATTGTTCAGTTTTGGAATTCATGCTCTCTTTGATAATATGATTTTGTTATCATCAAATTCTAATCAATCTTCATCAAATATCAACATATAATTATATTAGAAATTTCCCAAAAATCTGTGCGTGTGTTAAATGCCTATACTTAATAAGGAATTACAAAATAAATAAACAGAAAATCATGGTATTATTGTTTTTGATATAAAAACAAAAGTTGTCAATGAAGGAACTGTACATGAACAAGTATTCTTTATTTAAAAAATTCAAATCAACTTAACTAGTAACCTGTTAAGATTTATACAAATAGTTAAATTTTCAATAGTCAATCCATTCACATTTTGCTTATGTTATCTGTTTACACTGCTTATTTTAAATTATCTTATTTTTTAATCTTAAAATATACTTTAAGATTAACAATTTTATCTATGTAATCATAAAAAAGTAAACTTTCTTCACCTCATGAAGCTAAAAATAATACTTATTTATCATCAAGAAACGTTGATTTAATAGGTTTTTAAAAAAGCAGACTATATAATGGAGAGTACATTCCTTCTGAAAAAAAAAACAGACAATTGAGTTTTAATATATATTAAATGATTTTAGTTGTTATCTGAAATTGAATAATAGCGTCATTGTTGAGTTATAGGTTTATATACGTCATTCATATAAAATGCCAATAGTGAATACACATCAAAGGAAGTTATCTATGAAATTCTAGTGCTTTTATATAATCAAAAAATTATGTAGAATGAAAATGATTTTATATTTTTATAGTGACTATTTATCTAAAATTAAATTTCTTGAAATGCTAGTGTTTCTTAAATAATTATTTTTCCAGTTACTTTAAATATCGTTAAGAAGGTATTTTGTAATATAAATGAAATAAATATTTCAAAACTTCATAATATAAAAGTTCAAATAAATAGAACATTAGACAATATTTTACTTGAAACAAAATCCAGTAGTATTTATTTATGTTTTCTCGATCAATACCATAATTATTAATTATGTTAGTGGTTAAAACAAAATAAATAGAATTTTAATCAATGCCAATATATTTTTCAATTAGATCTCAGGTGAGAAACAACTATATTGAACAAAAAGATGAAATTTATTTGATTGTCTAAATAAATATTATAGTTTTAAATTTGTATTTTGTGTATTGACGATATTTCTTGTACACTTATGCTGATGATAAACTTACCGAGAGAGAGGGAGATATTGGTCATCAATCTACTTTTGAATAATTTTAATGACAATAATATATTTTTATTTATTGAAGAGCACATTTTTATTAAATTACGAGTGGTACGATAGCCTCCATAGGAAAAAGGCAACAGTATCCATATCTGTTTTTTGACCAAGGGACCTTGGAATGTAGAGCAAATACCCAGGTTAGTCAACTTAATGCTAAATCCATTTAGTTGCCAACATATGCGATAAAAACTAGTATATTTAATGTTAAAAAGAAATAAAGTTTTCAAAATAAAAATATTGGTTTGATTTTATTGACTCATTTATTATTCTTGGTACTCAATTTCATTGACCCACTGAAGGGATGAAAGGCTGAGTTGACTTTACCTAATCCGATGATCGAACCTTTAACCTGTGGTTGGAAGCACGAAATGCAATCACTAAGCCAACTGTGATATTTAAGCTTAAAAAGTGTTTCATACTAAAGATTATATTTTCTTTAAAACCACACGATGATATGATATAAAAACAATAATAATTCTTAAAACTAAATTAAAACAAGAATACTTTTAATTTTACAAGAATACAAATTAAAGAAAATTAAATAAATTTACTTAAATTAAATAATTTGAAGCACTAGAAAATTAAATTAAATATTTTTATATAAATTATGTTAAATTTCATTAGTATATTGAGTTATCCAATAACTATAATAGTTTATGTATTCATAATAATATTTTATGAGAAAAAGCATTGGTGCTCCATGTATTTTGATTGCAACCACTTCTCCTTTTAATAACCCAAACTTATATAATGTTAGGTAAAAATTCGTAAGCTACATTAGATAGAATGTCCTACGTTCATGTGTATTTTCATTCTAAATGGAATAAGTAATGCTTTTTGTGAAAAGCAACTTATTTTAAGCGTTTTTCGATCCTTTTACAAATGGAATTTGTTTTTTTCTAACTTCTGA